>JAHWFP010052780.1:128554-156459 GCA_023313725.1 Lithobius niger | reverse complement strand
CACTACCTTTAAAGTCCGACTCTCTTTAGAAATTTGGCAGCTTTTTATACCAGTTTTGGTTTTGATCTTTTGGGCGGTAATCACAACTTTCAGAGGACTCTGAAAGTACAAAAGGTTACATCGTCTTATCTTCATCTCTACTTATTTTTTCTGACGTTATTTCGTTGAGAATTTATCGCAGGCGGCCAGAATCAGTAGCTATTTAACTGTTATTTAATCTCTGATGATGAGCAAAGTGATGAACAAGATCAGAGTGAGCCAGAACTGCCAAATGATCATTAACTATTAGCTAAAACATAACAAGGTCCTGGATCTCAACAAGGTCCTGGAACATAAAAAGGACCTTGTTATGATATGTTTCAGGACCTTGTTGTGTATACTTTGTTCCACATTATGTTTTCAGAAAACTGACAGTATGACGACACGTTTTCGTCCACTACGAGTGCAAAAAATCCGAAAACATCCCATTCGTAAACTCTAACAGTAACTTTGTTGAGTCTACAAATGTGATATCCACATATTTTTGCACTCTAAGTGCAAGGAAACGAGTCGTCATGCAGTCAGTTTTCTGAAAACATAATGTGGAACAAACTATAACAAGGTCCTTTTTATTTTTTTCTAACGAGGAAATTTGGATTTGGTCAATTATTAACTGAGGAAAAGTAACGAATTTCACGAAAATCGATTCAGCTTGAATTGCCGTGCTCAAAAGTTTCTCGTATATATTTCCATTGAATTCACGCCATTCCCTTTAAAAATCATCGCTTGGAGACGACCAACCAGCCAAAACTCTCAAAAAAATACGTCGCAACATGTAACAATGGAACAAGCAACAGGAAAGCGCGTGACGTTCACGTGCTTGCAATTTCGGCGCACCTCTTGCATTGAACGCTCCTTCCCCGCCCCGCCCCCCAATCCCCACCAGGTGATCTGGAGTGCGTGCCCCGCCCCCGCCGCCTTTATCATCTCATCAGAAACACACGAAGAGTTGAACGCTCGAACAGAATCGGTGACGTAACCGGATGGACGGGACGTATCAATCGATCTTGCGTCAAGCCAACGATTAAATTTGACGCCCTCGTCAAACACCTATCCCCCCCCCCCCCAACCCCTCCCTTTACATGGTCGATCCCGCGATTTTCACAACGTTCCCGTCCGTTCTTCCATTCATAGGATTTTTTTTTCCATTTTAATGGAAATAAATTGTGATGAAGTATTTTCAAAGAACCAAAGCATGAGCTTTCTTTACCCCTGATTGACAAATTATTGTGTGAAAGCCCGGTGTATCCTCAAGCACCTGATATTAAGGACGCGTTTATGCAACAACTCGCCTTTGCATTCTCGCAGCCAGAAGCTAGAAATCATTTGAAATTCCAACATGGCGGCGGTTTGATCTCTACAACCGAAAACATTAAATAATATGAGCTCAGAAGCGACTGCGAAAGTTGTTTCATCAGGAGGAATTCTTTTTCCTAATTTCACGGATTATAAGACAGCAAGCTTTTATTCAAACGAACCCTTCCCCCTCCCCTCCCCCCCCCCCAAAAAAAAAACGCGCTTTCGTATACCGATTGAGACTATAGAGCAGTAACATTTGCCGCCATATTGGCACCAGTATGGGTTTTGGAGGGCATAACTACAAGGTGCACTACATAAAAATGGAGGGAAAAACAACGGAAGAGCGGATTTCTTAGCCTTAAAATAACGTTGTTTTCTCCAACAACAAAAATCGCGCGTTTTAGGTCTAAGAAATCACTCTTCACAGCATCGGCTTCAGTATGACACACTTCTGTTTCTCTCTGCAGTGCCCCGTGTAGCTAACGCATTAAGGCTCCAGCATAGAGTTATATACAATAATACTACGTCGTGTCACTGCTCTATTGAGATCATTTTTTGTAACCAAACTAAGTAGCACTCCCACACTGACAAGTTACCACTAGTGTTGTAAGGAAAACGTGCCGTGTTTTTAACGAAAAGACACGTTGGGATGAAAATGTTCTATAAAACACCGATGCTCCATAAACCCATCTTGTGTCGAGTTTTATGCAATAAGTAAGTATATGGCGAACGCACTGCTTTTTTGCGTACCCTTTATCCGTAACACAGTCAGCACGTTTCTGCTGAAATTGTCTTTTTTGATGACCAAAAATGACTTTTTCTTCCAGTCTGATCAGTATTTTTTGTGTGATCCCGCCCCACTTGACGAGACCAAAAAAATGAATGACCCACCCCCTCGAGAGTCCAACAAATTCATGACCCCCCCCCTTCCTCCTTCTCCCCGCCCCACAAATTCCTTCGCCCATGCACCCCTCCCCAGCAATAAATAAATTCGAGTCCCTAATTCAGGTAGCATTGTTACCGTGGCAACGACGTTTGCCAACGCCATTCAATTCTCCCTGACAGAAAGAAAGAGTTGCCGATAAACGCGCCCGTAGCCGCGAAAGTTAACGATATAACTTTCACTAGATAAAGGACGGGAAAGCCAAAGGCTCACAAGAAATAACTAAATACAGATGCAAACCTATTTACGTCCAAAAGGCAACGTAAATAAGTTTGCATCTCTATTTAGTTTTCACCAGATAATTGTCACGGTCTAGATTCTTAAAATTTGCCGTTAAAAAAAAACCTTAGCCATCGCTTTGTTTTCTTGGAGCGTCATTGTAGGATTTTATTTTTCACCAGCGTGAAGCAATTTTGGATTTTAGCCATTTTACACATTACATATCCTAAAACACCGGTATTTCGTCTGCAATATTTCCACGAATACAGCCGTACTGCCTGAGAAGACTATTGGAACGACTTTGTCCACCCGTCGATTTTTTCAACATCGGAACGGTACCAGGTAAAGACGACACGGTATTCACAAGCTGCAGTTTCAATGACCAATGATTGGCTAAAAAACACGACAAATTAAAACATCATTACTTCCTTATAGCTAACAGATTTTCTCGATGTAACTAAATGAAATAATAACATTTGATCGTCGCATACAAACCCTAAGGATAACACGCATGCGTAAAATCAAAAGGATCTCGTTAAAGACACACATTTAAAATACTCTCGTCGCCATGCTGCATGGATGATAGCTCCTACTCTCGAATCAGTATTCTCCGTTATCTGTTACGTAAGAAATTAAAACTCAGGTAAAAAAAAAAATTTAAGCCTGAAAAATGCAAATTAGGCCTAAAATCACGTTACCACGGCAACGTTAAGTTGTTACGAGTCGCTGCTGGTGCTGGCTTTATCAACAACACTATATTATGACGCCTCTCCACTCCTGTCACTTTGCTCGCTACCGCAATTGTGGCCGCAATTGCTTACTGCTTTCAGATTATGCATATAATAGATATCACTATTGCAGTGCGTGGTAGAGGTGTACGCCTCAACGTATAGAGCAGTGACACGACGTAGTATTATTGTATATAACTCTATGCTGGAGCCTTAATGGGTTAGCTGCAAGGGGCACTGCGAGAGAAACAGAAGGGCGTCATACTGAAGCCGATGCTATGAAGAGTGATTTCTTAGACCTAAAACGCGCGATTTTTGTTGTTGGAGAAAACAACGTTATTTTAAGCCTAAGAAATCCGCTCTTCCGTTGTTTTTCCCTCCATTTTTATGTAGTGCACCTTGTAGTTATGCCCTCCAAAACCCATACTGGTGCCAAGCTGGTGCCAATATGGCGGCAAATGTCACTGCTCTATACGGGAAGTGGCGGAAGTGTACAGAAGATCGGTTGCGACTAGGTATTCGTTGCAGCCGCTTGTTTTATTAACACCCTGGTTCCCAACACAATTTTCAATAACCCATTCTGATAACCTGACCCAAGCCAAGAAGGATAAAAGGACACGTGCACACTCCCCCGTATCCTATAGTGGCTTAATAACACGTAGTAAGAAAATGTTTCAAACTCGGGGAATAGTAATTACAATATAAGTTCATTCACATCACGGTAAAGAAGGTATGCTACTGCCCGACCCGTTAGTAAAATCCACCTGGTCGACCCTTAAAAGTTAACTGTATTTTAACTATTTGAGGAAGTGCGTGCCACTTAAAGCTGTAAAAATTCAGCTCGAGCTTCCAACCTGCTTCCGGCCAAAATGATAAGAACTTTTTCTTTTTTCTTTTTTTTTTTTTTAAACATTTTCTTGTTACGTCATGGAGGCATCTCAATCACCGAAGTAGGATTCGGGGTGGGGTAGCGAAGCGAGGCAGGAACGCGCTAGCCAGCCAATCAAAAATGGCCCGACTAAACTCCACTTTCCGTGCCTGGATGAATGACCGTGAATGGGCTGCGTCCGTCAGGTTTTTTTACTTTTATTTTTGTATGGTTTGTTGCGATGGCAACCAGAGATGCGGTTCAGATCGTCACATGACTGTAGTGCTGTAAATTCGTGCCCCCTCTACCCTCCTCCCCCCTCCCCCTCGACATCCATCTGAGCTTTTTTTTTTATACGTCACCTTGTAAACAAAGTCGTCGAGCCCTCTCTCCAGACATAAGACAATTTCGTGCGAAGCGATGCGTTACTGCGTGCCTACAACGTCAAAATTGCTGCACTCACATAGAGAGTGTGACGTTCATTGACAGTTATTGACGTCTTTGGTAAACCATCCTATACGACGCCATGCAGCCAGTCTGTTTATACTGACTGAGTACCGAATGAGAACATTATTGCAACGACTTTGTCCGTCCGAACATGACTAGTAAACTATCCGGCCCGACCTAAAACGATATAAGGGGGAAGGGGGTAGGCAAAATGGCCGCCAAGAGTGGCCCATTTAATTTCTTCGAGGTCTGTTCTTCGAGGTAGCATCATGTGCCAGAGGGTGCCGGATTCGAGTCCAGTCTCAGCCATCGCTGGCATTTTCGGGAAGAGAAGGGCCCTGTGATGTCTCCCGCTCATGTCGATTTTGCTATGTCAAAGTACCTAGGAATTTCCGAATGTCCGCATGGAAAAGAACCTAGCAAAATTGTCCGTCTCTCCTTTTGGTGCCATGGCTAAGGCTGGGTGCACTACGGAACTATATTGCAATGGAACTTAACTGTTATATTTCTTTGCTGCAAGTTTGGTTGGGTGATGTTGATGTATTATAGGTTAGATTAGATTATACGTTTTAGGACGTAACGGGGGAATCGCCTTTGTTCATCCCTTCCTTCCTTTCGACTTTGTTCCTAACATAGGCCTATACGTGCAGTATAGAGCAGTGGCACGGCGCAGTATTATATAACTCTATGCTGGAGCCTTAATGGGTTAGCTGCAAGGGGCACTGCAGAGAGAAACAGAAGGGCGTCATACTGAAGCCGATGCTGTGAAGAGTGATTTCTTAGACCTAAAACGCGCGATTTTTGTTGTTGGAGAAAACAACGTTATTTTAAGCCTAAGAAATCCGCTCTTCCGTTGTTTTTCCCTCCATTTTTATGTAGTGCACCTTGTAGTTATGCCCTCCAAAACCCATACTGCTGCCAATATGGCGGCAAATGTCACTGCTCTATATCTACGCAAGTACAAGCAACAACAACAACGCAATCACCCCGGGAGACAGGGAATGAAAACTCAACTTGGCCGCGGTCTCTTTCCCTATTCTTCAGGTCAGGCAATTCTGTTCTTATTAAAAATAAAAGAATAAAAAACGAAAAATAAAAGGTGCTGCGGCCCACGACGTCTGAGTCGGAGGAAGAAGTAATAGGAAATGTCTGGCGAATAAATGCACGCACTGATATGAAATGAAGACAGTCTTTTTTTTTTATGGAGGGTGGGGGGTTGGGATGAAAATTAGCACTTACCTGTACAAAAAAAAATTCTAGGGTAAGGTTCTGCTCTGCTTCAATTCGTTTCTTGAACAGACATATCAAATTTCAAGGCCAACTCTGAAATACTATATAACTGGTGACATGGAAAATTTCAACCACTAGATTGGACGCTGAGTGTTACGACTACAACTTCACCTGGACTGACCTTTGGACTTCGTTTGATTTAATACTATAGTGTCCGCGGCCTATCTTGAGTTCTCCGCAGAACGAACACAGATAATCGAATGTACGTTTTCAGTAGCAGAGTGCCTTGTTGATATCCAAGATGGTTACAAAAACAATGGCGGCCATCGATTAAAGCCAGCCAACCAGGAAGACGTAGCCGCTCATAATATACTTGCAGGACTCAAGATACACTGCGCACACAATAAGTCATCTGATTCCGTTATGGATTAACCGATATTGACGTCGTATCGGTGTTCAGTCTGGATGCTGCAACAAAATTTCATACTGGTACCGACCGATTCCTGTGTTTACGTCTAGCGCAATGCTTTGAATAGCTTCAGAAACACAATTTTCCATAACCTTGGAACCAGACAAGATATGAGGTTTGCTGCGTTTTACAGGAAAATCTGAGCTTCGTCTTCCTGGCTAGACTATAATTGTGTAATTGAATTACCAATGGCGACAAATTTAGTTTGCGTAATTATACCAAATATTGCCAAACAACTAAATTCAGTTTTGTATTGAAGACTTCTTTCTGTAAGCTTAAGCTTAAGAGTCCAATGTGTTTTTTTTTTTCTGTAAATAGTGGTGTCAGTGAATTAAACAGGTATCGGAATCGGTTAGATATCGGTTCGGTACCGGTTCAGTTGAAAGTGTTTCGGTAAATACTCCGCAACAATAAGATAAAGAATTCCTCTTTTCGAAATAATTTTAGTGCGCCTGAACTCTCTATGACTGCTTCGTTGCATTATTATTGATATTTCATAATAATAATAATTTATTGGCTAAGCATTCCGAAAATAATCTTGTATGGGTTGCGATACAATGTATACATCATAACATAAATACATCGATAAAAGTCACTTGTGTTGCTACATTCATGCAGTGACAAAATCAATTGAATATCATAATTTTAATAAATAAGGTATTTAAGTTAATTTCTACATAGTTACAATCAGTTATGAGTTCATATGTTGCACAGGACTTTATTTGAGGTAACACTAGAATAGCGTCTGCAAAGAGAAGAATTTGAGATTCACTTATGCAGTTTATAATGTCACTATTAGGACCCGTGCATGCTGCACGGTGGATTGAGTCACCCAGTCTTAGCCTCTCCCGGTACTTTCTTCTTAGGAAAATAAATCGCGTTTGCAATATTTCATTAGTAGACTGATCCTTTAATTTTACTCGTCCACAACGCGATCTGGTGTGAACCCGACTCATCCTCCTTCGTGTATTGACATGTGAATATCTCGTCCGATGTTAGTGTTAACGGGAGGGACTTACGCGCTCTTCGTCCCTCCCCCTCCTACATTTGCTCCCCTTCTCCTTTCGCCTTTACCACGTTTCTCTTCGCCCCTCCTTTTCCCCTCCTTTTCTCCCCTTCCCCTCCTTTGCCACATTTTTGAGATGCGGGCGATGGCTTTTTTTATTTTACCAAACAAAACTCAATCAGGACTCAAAAACTAATTACAGGATGATCGTGAAAAATTTGCACATTTGATAAAAGTCACTCTTCAGATCCAAGTTTTTAGTTGTGACATTCCTCTGAACGACCCTTACATTCGTTTCGAGGCGTTCGTGTGAATGGAGCAAAGAGGTGATGTGGTCATCGGCTCCAGGAAATGTTTGATGAGCGTGCTGATGGCTGATCGGATTTTTTATTTTATTTTTACACTATGCCATAAAAAAATGTTTCATGCGCTGGGGAAAAAAAAACCATGCGTGCGCTCTCGAGAACCACTTAATTAAATTTTAGCGGCCTTATAACCGCTGGAGATAAAATTCGTTAATTCATCCAACATTTTCCGTCATTATTACCGACTCGACTCGGCGTTACGAACGAACGATCCGTTACATTTTCTACTTCGCCCCTTGCTACTTTTACGGTAATTTCCTCCGCGCTGTAACACCTTTTTTTGGTCCGCCGCAAAGATCGAGTTGTCAAACGCTCGTAAACCAAGGTCGATCGTCCGTATCCAATCAACAAATTTCGCGCTCTTTTTTTCCACACCCGGGGCGGATTCGAAGTATAAATCAGACGGATCGAGCGAGCGAGCCAACTATTTTCCCGCCTTTCGGGGATGCCGCTTGCTTACCGCTATAGCTTGCACTCGGTCGAAAGAGAACGCGGAAGAGAATTATTTTTCGGTCGCCCGGCCAGCTGAGGAATTAGAAGTGCCTTTTTTTTTGCGCCGAAATTCGATTGCCCTACCCTCTCCCCACTCCCCTCCGTCTTGTCATCTTCTTTTCTCTTTCCTTAACTCCAACCTGTTTTCCTTTTTTTTTAAAGTCGCTGTAAAGGAAACGAATAAAGACCTTGCAGAAATGATGCTAACAAAAAAAAAAGGACAGTTTCCGTGACTGCTCCCTTGTTTAAGTTGGTTCTTTAAGGCCGTTGCACAGTACGTTACCTGACCTTTTTTTTTTTTAATTCGTAAACATTATAACAACGAGTGGGACTCGTAACAGGGTTCGAATATTACAAACGAAACCATTTTCAAGGCTTTTCACAGCACTTTGCACAGTAGACTATTAAAATTACCTTCTAATTCCAGTATTTTACAAGCTGTTATAGTTAGCACTATTGTGTTCTTAGTGTAAAAACGTCTAGATTCATACTCTGGAACGTAGCAGACGACATTACTTACGTACGGAGGAAAATACGCAAAATTCCAGACAGGCAAGAACGATATAACAATTCTTGGCGAATTTTCGGTAGTGTATTTGCTGTTGATGGAGAAAACTAGCCGACTGTCATCTTCAGGCACGTAATAAAACTCCAAACACTACCACCTATTTACAGTCCATTAGAATTCGAAATTGGCGTTAACTTGGCCTCCGATATTTACAAGGTATATACAATGAAGGTAAATAGACTGTAAATAGTACTGTAATGGACTGTAAATAGGTGGTAGTGTTCGGAGTTTTATTACGTGCCTGAAGATGATAGTCGGCTAGTTTTCTCTATCAACAGCAAATAGAATTATCGAAAATTCGCCAAGAATTGTTATATCGTTCTTGCCTCTCTGGAATTTTGCGTATTTTCCTCCGTCGTAAGTAAGGTGTTCTTAGTGTGCAGTAGGAAGCTAAACCGTCGTAGACAATAAAGAACATTATGTCCCCTCTCTCTCCGATGGACAAGGAGGAAGCAGCCTTGCAGCAACTGATAGTAAGTGAAATAACACTTGCTCGGCTGCCATTCTGGGGAAAACTTGCTTGCAGTGCACAGCACCTCTCTTCAGTTTTCTGTCTCCAGTCCAATCTAAGTGAAGCGCTGTGGTCAGAAGAAATTGCTGCGGCTGAAAAACTATTTCTATTCGTTGAGTTAATTTAACACCTAAACTATATTGCTCTTGTGGCATTAACCTCATTCCAAACAAATCACACTCACAAAATTCAAGGCCGCTTCAAGCACAAAAATTCCAATTTTTAAGGTTTTTCAAGCCTTGAATTTTCGGTTTTCAAATCTAAGGCTTTTCAAGGAATTCAAGGCCGTGTACGAACCATGTCATAAACGCAGCATTCTGGAAAAATCTATATAATAATGTCGGAGGCTGGCTAAAAGGAAGACTAAAAGCAAAACCACTTCTCCCCTCCTCGCGCCCGCATTGGAAATGCACTCTCCCACTCTACCTGCATGGAAACAAGAGGCAGGCATGAGTGGTCGATCGATCAACTCAATAAAGGTTCAATCTGACAAGTCGTCGGGCCGAACAATCACTTCTCCCCTCCTCGCGCCCGCATTTGCAAATGCGCTCTCCCATTCTACCTGCAGCCAAACAGGAGGCAGGCTTGAGTGATCCATCAATCTGACAAGTCGTCGGGAAGAGTGCCGGAAAAATGTCCCGGAAAAATGTGACCGGCCCCGTGCAAACAGGCTTCCTCTAGTTAATAATAATAATAAAAAGTATAATAATGAAGACTTGAATGCCAAAATACAAGGCAAAAGGAGAAGTAAGGGTCCGGGGACCACTAACAACCCATTCCCAATGAAAAGAAAGGGGACAGTTCCGTCATTCGTAGGATACTGGCCGTCGAAGGAAGGCTTTGAAACAAAGTTAATTTCATAGTTTTCTAAACGTTAAGGCTGATACTGCCTCTTCACGAAGCGAGTTCCATTCAGGAATGATCATATTGCTGAAGAATAATTCCCTACAGTCATCAATTTAAAAGAATGACCTCTGTCTAGCAGTTGGCTTAATTCTCAAGTCGAAAAAAGAAAAGTCGAGAAATAAAATATTATGTAGAATTTTGTACGTCAGAACAAGATCCGCCTTCAATCTGCGCAACTTGGCATTGATCGCGCCTGGTTACATTCATTAGCCTAGCCTGGTCGAATCAATTAGCCACGTCTGGTCACGTTAAAGGTATGACGTAACGAGTGCTCTGTTGGGTTTGTTGATTTTGCTGAGCCGTGTTTGCAGTTTCGGAAGGTACTAAACGGTTGGCGCAACGTTACTGCACACGTGCGACGACGAGTTTGGAGCCAAACTGTCTCTAACAGTGGTTCGTTCTGTTCGCTCTGTTCGGTCGTTTAGGAAGGTACTGAATGTATGATTCAACAAGAGGCACGCAATGGGCAATGCTAACTGAGACTAAGATCTAATTCGTACTAGCTCGAGCCTCGCTCGCTCATAATGTCTTGTGTTGACTTTAGCCAGGGCGGAAAATGTCCTTGGTGGCCGAAAACTGGTACTAATTCGGCTACGAATGTTATATTCTGCCACAAAAATGCTACGCAATTGAAAATGCTACCAATTATGCTACAGCTTAGTTTTTAAGCTGAAAAATGCTACCGTAGCAGGATTATGCTACGTCTGGTAACACTGACCTAATTTGAGAAAAGAGAGTAAATGGACTGCCGCGACTTGGGATCGGCCTCAGGACATCCTGGATTAGCTCAGTTACGCAACCCGGGCTACTCCTGGCTACAGGCTCTTTCCGAGCTTCGATGCTGCTCAAACCTTTTTCAGCGGTCACCCGAAGTGTGAAGACCCAGAATCAAGCCGTTTTCCTTCTTCGTTTGTTTCTGATCTTTAGGTCACCCACTGAGAAAGATTCAACAGCTTAAGATCGGTTGTAGTCAGGGTCTGCCCCAGCAGCACAGTTGGTAGAGCTCCCGACAAGTAAAGCGGGAAGTCCTGGGTTCCACCACCAGTCTGGACAGCTGTCATTTTTTGCTTTCTCTGATTAATGTATTTTGTATGCTCACAAAACTAGTCTTTAGTGATGGCCGTCTGTTTCGTTAACCCTTCATGTTGTGATTTCTTGTATGTTAGTGCCTACTATATTACCTAAAAAAAAATATACTAAACGTAAAAAATAAAAGAATTATCTAAGATTCCTGGAAAAGTCACACAAATAGTATACGTTGGAAATCTACAGTTATGCAAAAACGAAAGAAATGAACATACTGCAGAAAATTAAAACTTAGGGTAATTAAAAAAAAACACACACGTTTTGGCCTGTAGGTACTACACGTCAACAAAACATATTTTATAATATGCTGTTGAGTCAGGAATGGATCCATGCCATCATAGGCAACGCACCAATGAGAAACAGGACACTTGGACTGGGGGAATCAAGTCTATAACGGATTGGATCGGGTGGCATTGGGTGGTAAATTAGTAAAGTCCAGATCGGGTGGTTCAGTAATTATTGATGGCTCGCGCCTAAATACACGAAGGTTAGCAGATATTCGCCTTTAAGACTAAGATATGGTTGAGCTGACTTCTGGGGCGCAGAGTTAAAGCTAAAGCTAGACTTTCGAATAGGAGTAAATTGGCCGGAACTATTTCCTTTTGGAATGAGGACTTGTGAAAGTGAAGTGCAGGGTTGCCCAGTAAATTTCAATTGAAAGTGTCGATATTTTTGTTGAATAATTAATTAAATTAAACGATAGACCTTTTTACAGAGGTGTAATGGGTTTGGGCGGATCATAATGATAAGTTTATTATGAGTCTGGGGGGCTTAGCATTTTGTAACAACGGTTTGATAGAAATACTGCGATGTTTGAACATTGTTCGCACGACAGGTCACAATTGTTGGAGTTTATTGCACTTCTTCTTGGTCACGTATAAGTTCGGTGTTGTTGTTGTGACGTCAGTTCCTTTTCCTAGGGCTAATTTCCTTGAGAGATCGCCCCACCAGTTCCAGAAGACTTGCGGACTGAATATGAAAAATGTTCAGCACAGAAACCAGTGGTTGTAGGGCTTAGAATATTTACTACTTAGCCTTATCGAGTATTAATCCTATCTTAAATATTAAGCAGTTACGGATAAGCTATTTAAATATAACATTACATTAAAAAAAATGTAGTGAAAGGAAAAAGAAAATGTATATAGGCAACCAAAACATTTGTATACCTTGAGTTGAGTAGTGAGTGTTGTTTAATCGAGAAGGGTAACTCCGTCTGGGGTTTTCTGCCCTACAGTACACGAAGAGAGGGACTTGTACCTTTGCCTGCTTATAAACAATAGAAAAAATTAGCAGGATTAAGCTGCTTGATCTAACCATACCTGGTTTGACCTAACTGTACCTGATAGATCTATGGGTAAATCTGGCCAGATGTAGGCCAATTTTTGATACGAGCAAATCTGACCAGATCTCCTCTTGGGCTGTTCCCATCTTGCCAGAGCAAACCAGATCTGGCAATATCTGACTGGATCTAACTAACTAACTAATCTAACTAACTGGATGTAAGAAACCTGTTTGTTGTGAAACCTGTCTAGGGACTTGGCTTTTGTCCAAGGCTAAGTCCCAAGACACACAGCGAGCTTTGTGAAGAGTTCCCAGTGGTCAGCGCCGTAGTAAACAAAAAGGTCTGGAAGTATGTGCCTCCCTCACAGGGTTATTGAACAACCATTTTTTTTCTGAGTGTTACCTTTTATATGGTTAAGTCTCAAATCGCTTTATTTTTGAATAAGTTTCGTTTTGAGAAAATGAAGGTTTGTAGTCCTTCTTTTTGGAAAGGGACCACAGACCTTCAAGTTAATGGAAATCGTGCGTTTCAGATTATCTTCCACGGTTCTGTTGTTTTTATTACAGTAAAACTCTTCGGAATTTACGCTTTTAAGGAAACGTTATTGTTAAATTTATCTTACTACAAAACAAAAACAACAAAAAAAGAATAGAAGCATTACTTCGACTTTTTTGTTCAATGTTTACCAGCATGCTGAACGAATTTGTTCCCGACCATAAATTGCAATTTATTCTATGACCCGTTGTAAAACGATGAAATAGTAGTTAGCAAAATCCAAACCGACACGCATCGCGCATGGGTGGTAATAAGAAGATAAACAAAACTCGGTGTGGCTAGGTGGCCCACACAATAAATTACGTTTTAGCTATATAGAAAAACTTGTTGTTCATTAGTAAACTGAATGAATCGCCTCGAGGCAATTTTTCGGCTCACAGAAAAATTCCGGCGTTTTAAAATTCCTTTCCTGTTGGACGGTTCCTCCTTCAAGTTACTTCCGTTTCTCTTCTTCTCTCTTCATGCTTCGGGCTTTTGATGTTTCCGATGAGGAATGGCAGCGCCGCGGCTCGTCACGCTTGCGAATTAATTAAAATAAAAAAAGGTCCACACAATAAAGCGCTGTAGCAAATGGGAACAACAACGCTCTTGCGCACAAGACTGCGCCGCGAATTTCATGCTTTTCTTTCTAACTCCCCGTCGAGCTTCAATCAAAGAAGACTTCCTAAGGGGCAGAGCTATTACACGCTCTGAATAATGAGTTGACGTCACAAAAAGAATGAAAACATTTTTGTTGTAGTGAAAATTGAACTTTTTCAAGGTCATCTCATTAATGGTGCAACTTAAACGTCATTGCAGCATAAACAATTCCCTGACTAGATAGTAGAAAGTTTTACTCGTTACTTGCAAATTCGTTTTCCTGATCAGGATCAAAGTTGGTATAGTCATTGCTTTAATAGACCGGCCGGATCTTGGATGAAAAATAGCGAGTGACGTTTACGTCCCGGTGGACGCGTACGTCCGGACGCGAGGAACCACGGTAGTGGACGCAAAGAACCATGATCACGTGATCCATTCGTAAGCAAGTCGGAACTATGATCACGGATCCATTATTAAAAGTAAAACCCGGATCCATTCTACAAATGCTCTACTGCTGGCGCCGGGACCCAAGTCTCAAATACTAGAGTCCCGGGAGCCAAAAATATCCAAAACTTACTAATGAGAATTGCAGGCGGGACCAAATTCTTCAAATTCTCTAGTCCCGGTGCCGGGACCCCCAAGTCCCAGATACTAGAGTAAAATTAGGTAAGAATTACTGAAGGAAAATTGCAGCCGGGATCGAGAATTGGGACAAGGGTACCAGCAATACGACTGGAGCATTTGAAGAATGGATCTCGGGTGCACGTTTAATAATTAGTACTGTAAGTCTTAACTATTTTTTGCTCCCGGGACTCTAGCATTTACGAAATAAGGAAGCGACATAACTTGTTGATGTTATAACTTGCTGACGTCAATTCCAGCCACCAGGATCGCTGCCATCCCAGCGTTAAACTCGTCCACTGCAAGCGCTTCAAACATCCAGTCCATCGAGTCCATTATGACGTTAGCCTGCTTGGAAGTAGCATTAAGCTATTGGATTAATCAATACAGCCGCCAAAAGCGCCACTGATTCGAATGATTTGTCCTGTTGCCGCTTTCTGTCAGCCGAGGGCGTTAGTTACAACCCAAAAGAATGCCAACTGAGACGCTGCCGCTCTTTCCCTTGAAACGCTTTCTGGACACATGAATGTGTCGTCATTTATTCCAAGCGCAGATAATTAGCTTAGCTGTGACTGAGTGATAACTCTTAAAAAGTAATAGATAATAAAAACGTGTCAACGCAAATCTACGGAAAATTAAAAATATTATTTTGATAACCGACATTAGCTGCCAATAGATGTTGCGACCTATACGAACAAAAAGCCATGTTGTACTGGCTGGCTGTACTGATGACTACGCCTCCATTGCTTAGTAACGCTCTCGGCAACAACCTTCGGGGCGGCCATTTTGTCTATCCCCCCCTAAAATCGTTATAGATCGGACTGGATAGTTGGTGGTGCTACTGAAATTTTCCACTTTTGTAATGGATTCGTAATTCATTGCCTTGTAAACGTAAAAGGCTGCTGCGTTGGATTTATTTGTAGTTCTGCTTCGATAGCGAAATAATTATCGATCACATGACGCAGTCGAAGTGTGCCAAAAATCGACTTTGTAAAAAAGGCTATACCTACCATGATTACCACAGCACGTCATACGTAAAATTTGGAAACATCTGTGTCTCTAATTGAAGAAGTTTAACATCGTACCTTGAATGACAGTATACAATTTCACCACAGTAGAAAACGCTCATATTCAAAGGTAGACAGAATACTAAAATTATTGTGCAAATTTTCGACATGCATGGTCGTGCATAATGTAAATAAGTCCTCCTATCTTCATCAGCCAAAACTTCAAACGCTGCTTCCTATAAATGTACATACGTTCCAGTGCGCTTAGTTGAAGCTGTAACATGAATTCACGCGTGTGTTGAATGGCAGTTTTTTTTGCAAGTGCAAACAACCGACGTTGCGTTGGAGACAGAGTTGTGGCTCATCTTTTTATTTGCATCATTGCATCTTGTTTCTTTGTGCATTTTGCTTTCGTAGCGCGTCGCTGGATGGCGTTGACGGCAATTGTGGCCAGCGGTTTTCCGAAACTACTGTTGCGAGGTTGCTTGGAGTGAGCAACCGGGAGCATAAGTTGAAATTATGTACACGCCGGCCTAGCGAAATACTACACTAGTCAGCATGAAATGAAAACGGGATGACCACGCCCCTCCCATCGTTTTACCTCCCCCAAACTCTGCGGCCCCTGCCCCCTCCACAACCCCGCACTCTCCCGATTGTGTGGTCTGCGCTGCACAGCACTTTTCTCAGTTTTCTGTCTCCAGTCCAATCGCGAGTGAAGCACTGTTGTCGGAATAAATGGCTTCGGCTGATAAAATTTCGTTTGGTTAATTTTATAACTTAATTAATACGACTGTTATGGCGTTAACCTCATTCCAAACAGGCTACATTCTCAAAAAATTCAAGGCCGTTTTAAGGCTCAGACAACAACAAATTTAATTTTGAAGGTTTTTCAAGCCTTGAATTTTCGGTTTTCAAACTTAAGGAATTTCAAAGCATTCAAGACTGCGTACGAACCAGGCAGCGGCGTAGCTACAGGGTGGCAGAAACGTCCCCCCCCCCCTCGGCCTCAGTGAGCCCCCGAAAGAAAAACATTATTCACATTTAAAGAAATGGCTCTAAATTGTCTTCCTGAAAGCGGCAGGACAATTTGGCGAGGTGAGTTTTTCTTTTCGTTGAAAAGAAAAGCTGAAACATTTTTCCAAGTCCAAATTTTTTTCTTCAAAAGAAGTGAACATAGGCACCACTTCACTGGAGTACGAAAAAGTGGTCCCTGTTGTCACTATAACAAACAACAAGTGGCTACAGCGACTACTTAGTCGCATCCGGTCTTCTGCTCAGTTCTGCCACTACCAATAATGAGGCACACTTCTCTATCACGCGTTGCAACAGCTATCTCTATTATATAATCTAAAAGCAGTAACCATCAGAATTGCTCGTTAAAAATGTGTTAGCTTTTAAGCTTATTTTATATTTTAAGCGTAATTGTCAGCATTTAGGCCTAATTTACAACTTTAATTTCGTAAGTAGCAACTAACGGAGATTTGGATTGTATACAGTAAGCCTATTCATTTTTGCAACACGGTATGCCTCCGGGCACACATTTACAGTGCCACAACGTAATGCGCAACGTAGCCTATATATAGATCAGTGGTAGTAGGGAAGGGACAGGACTCGTAGCAACTTGACAATGCCATGGTAACGTGATTTTAGACCTAATTTTCGTTGCAAAGTCGTTGCAATAGTCTTATCACGCCGGTACGGCTGTACAGAAGACTAAAAATTAGAAAAATTATGGCCACTTAGAAATGTTTCAGCTGGTACACTTTTTATGGGCCATCATGTGTATTAAGGGAGGGTGGGGGTGCACCCAAGGGTTAATTTGCCACCGTCCCCACCTAACGTAGCTACGCCACTGGAACCAGGGCTGTAAGCTCCTGGTCATAGTCATTTATCAAACAAGAATTTCTACAGTGTCCGCTATCCTGTGTTATGCCGTCTCATATTACGAGTTCCAATTTATTCCGAAACGTGATGAACCGTTGCTCGTTCAACCTCTGTGCGCAAAACAAAACAAGATTCTCTCTCCTCTGCACCTTGGCACGTTGACACGATGAGTAATGACGCGAGGTTGTAGGAATGCACGATTTCGCATTGCGAATTGGACCTTTCAAGGCCATCTAATTAATCTGTGATTAAACAACACCGATGATCCGCCATCTTGGTCAGGTTCAACGTGATTGCCGGCAGCTCTATTTTGTGCATATCGTGGCCGGAAGAAAGACGATTCGAAGAGATTGATGTCAATCAACGAAGAAAGTGAAGTCGGTTCTCACCTAATTACTAATTTTAGCCGGAAAAGTGTAAAAAAAGTTCCCGGAAAACATAACCCAGTATAAACTTCGCCGGTCTAAATAAATAGGAGTAAACCGCTGTAAATGGTGTAATGGAAAATATCAGCGAAATCATAAACTTACTTTCATAATTGATGTTTTTTTTTTTAAAGAAATTTTGATGAGCCTTAAGCAATTAATGCTTGAACCTGCTCAATTTTGAACATTACCAGATTTTTTTTTAAAGAAACAATATCTGGTAAATGGAGGTGCCAGCCCAGGGATTCGATCCGGGAAACCTCCGGGGCCGAAAGATTGTCCAGAATTAGCCATAATACGTCTCACAGCCGCTGGAGGAGCATGGTAGCCTCTCACGCTACGCTGGCCGGCAGTCCTGGCGGGGACTTTGCCAAGGTCCCCTTTCCAAGAGTTCGACCAGATCCACAAACCTACAACAACCAGGCTGAGCTCTCTCGCCGCTCAGCCACGATGACCGATAAATCTAGAAACGATTTAGAATTATATTTTCATCAGTAGCTCCGAATCGATACTTGCGTAAAGCAAAACCATAAAACAACCAAAAGGGATGATATCATACAAAAAACCCCATAAGGGTAAAAGAACCCCATCAAGTTTTTGCCGTAGAAAGTGGTGATATCAGAGCCAAAATGGCTGTCACCAAGCTTTCCGTCCCAACCCTGATCACTCAATTTTAACTGACACCTCGGTGAATGTCAGTTAAGCTTGAGTGATCACGGTTCGGACCACAAACTTGGTCGCAGCCATTTTGGCTCTGATATCACCACTTTCTATGACAAAAACTTGATGGGCCCCTTTAATCTTATTGGGTTTTGTATATTACAGCTATTTATGTCTATTTATTTCTCCTTCGCTGAGCCTTATGAGTGCGTTTTGATTTGTTCCTCTCTCCATTGCCTGTGAATGAGCACATTCGGTCGAATGGAGTCCTGGTCACGGTTGTGACTTTAGTAACGAGTTCAGTAAATTACCTTTACGTCAGTGGACAAGTGGCCATGTCGGTAATGGTGCTACGGCAGTGATCTGGTGATGCACTGGTTCGCCGGTTTGAATCCGGGTCACATCACTTGAATGAAACGTAAGTGCAGAAAGTTGGCTTACTGTACTACGTTATTCTGGTGTGTGATTTTTCGTTGATGGCTTATTACCAATTTTCCTTAATCCCCGGTCTAAATGTTTCCCCGTAAAAAAAGATCCCCTTCACAAGACAGAAAACATGAATTTGGGTCAATATTAAAACACCTTCTTTGTGAGTATGTGCCTTTAATTAAAAGTTTCCTAATAATGTGATAAAAAATCGTTCCCTCACTCAGTGGCAAATGCAAACTTTGCCAGAGAGGACAACGTCATCGCCCCCCACCCTCCTACCCGCGCAGCACATCAAATATCCCGCGGACACGTTCCCCAGCATTTCAAAGGTGCATCGTGGCACTGGCGCACGTGTATCGAGCGCATCGTGCGTTAAGTTTCATTATGCACGGCATTTCATTCTTCCTATGTTCAGGCAGTGAGTTTCCGGTAGTTTTGATGAGGAAAGCTTTGGGCAGTTTGTTTTTCCCGTGCAAAGCGCCCCCCCCCCCCCCCCCCCCCACCCCCTACCTCAAAATTCTCTTTCGCAATGGAGGATCCAGAGGTGGATCTCATGTTCCTCCATTGAGGATTCCGTACAACGATACGCCTACTGGAATGTTAATGGCCAGTAAAAAAAAAAAACATAACTTCAAGAGATATTTTTTCCAGGTTGGGTGGCATTTACACCGGGTATATTTAGACTGGTATATTTTTTCTTGGGATATCTTTCCAGGGATATATTTTTACCTAAATACCTAATTTAGCTCAAATGCTTTCGTATTTATATCACTTTATTACTGAAATTGATTCATGTGCGTAAACAAGGAGTTATGGCAACACTAGCGTCATAGGCTACTATGTGGACTAGATCACTAACCGGCCCCCCCCCCCCCCCCCAATAAATAACTTTTTTTTAAATCCGTATATTTCTTATTGTCATCCAAATCCAAATGAAAATCTGGTGAAAATTAAAAGCGCATTTCAAGGTTGAAAATACCGATTTAATTCTTGCTTTCCACACAACGCAATGCATTACTTATTAAAATCTGGAAGAGATGACACTGTATTACATGGCGTATTATAAAGTATATTCATTGACTGGGATGAATCCTGATTCCAATATTTCCGAAGACTATGGGCAGTAAAAGTGGAAAATCACTAATTTATCGCGGTGTAAAAATCACTTGTAAATGTTAACTTTAATGTGCGCAATTCAACATGAGTACGATGACGGATTCCGTTGTCATAGCAATAACCGCTGAAAAAGCCCTTTCTCATTGAAGGGCGAAGTCTGATCATCTTCAAACCACTAAATTTCGCTCGTCATTACTGAATACATCATTCTTGACAAACGCTTTTGCAGTTAGTTAACCTTTTATAGCCTTGCGTCCCTTTAAAAGGACGGCTACTGAACGGCCAAAAACTAAGCCCCAACGCGCAACGCGAGCTTTGTAAGGGTCCCCGGAGTAAAGCGAGCAGCAACAGCCCAGTAGTCAGCGTCCTCGTCTGCAAACCAAGTGAATGCCGGATCGAATCCCGCGACCAACCAAGACTTAAAAAAAAAATATCCAGTTTGGCGTGGGCATTAAAGGGTTAAAAGAAAAGAGGGAGGACGCTGAATCCAACTAAGATAAATAAATAATCAGCGTGTGAAATGGGAGGAGTTCAGGTCAAAATGATTTAAAATTCAACAAACGATTCTTCCGCCTAAACAAACAACAACAACAAAAAACCTACACCCATTAACCGTCGGGATGAAGACTTATACACATTCTTCCAAAACACCACACATGTGCAAGAAAAACAGTCTGCTGCTGCGCACAGTTTGGTACTGCCAAAACACAGCACACTCGATAGAGCTAAAATACAGCAATCCAAGGTAAAACGAGAGTTAAAGAGTCCAAGGAACTGATTTTGATTCTTGCTTGTGCACATTTAATACGTTGCAGATGTTCCAATACGTAAACTTATTTTTTTCATCTTTCGTTCAACATATGTCCGTTCAACGGAACTGACATCATCTGGAACGCGACTGAGGGATTATGGGAGCTAACTAATCGCAGCAGCTCACAAAGGAAGTTGATTTTTTTACGGAATTGTGCGCATGCGCAAATCACAGTTTATCGACTGATTCTGGATGGATTATCGACTGACTCTGAATGGAGCCATCAATCGCTTTGAAAGGTGACGTCGTTTCCCTCATCAGACACTTTAGGAACGTTCTGTTGTGGTTTCTGTGCATTGAAGGTACCGCACTGTCTTCAGAAGGGTGTGTATGGTTCGTACACAGGTTGGTCGTTTTGGAAGAACCTCAAATATTTTTTTTTAAATGGTTTTCAACGAATCATGCACTACAGTAAAGGAGGTGGGTTATCTTAAAAGGACGTACCTTTCATTATATTCGAGTATCCTGCGTGAAATGGCTTTTGCAACATTTTCGCAGGGTAGACTGAATGTTGCACAACCGTTACCCACCAGGGGAATAGGAAAATTAATGCCTAAATGCGTCTGGAGTAGTGTTGCAAAACTGCGCTGTACAGGAAAGCTAACCGGGGGAAATGTACCTTTAAGTTCTTCCCAATACTACGCTAGTGAAAGAAATTTATGCAAATTAACTTGAGAGTTGGAGGATCAGCAGGCCAGATGGCTAGTTACCAGTCTGCAACGTTGTTGAGGATCCGATTTCGCACTGATATCAATTCAATGACGTTGCGACTTAGATTAATTTTATGTAAATTATATATATACAGTTATACACACACACAAAGGTAGTACATTTCAACGAAATTCTATATTTGTAGCCATCCGCATTGTTATTTGCACCCAGAACCCTGAAATGAAACTCGCTCTCGACGCGCCATTATCCCCCACCCAGAAATGTGCGAAACTCATGTTCAAAAAACACTAACGCCACGGCGTCATACTGTGCTACTAAGATGTCACCTACAAAAGAATCCTGGCGAGATTGTTGAATGATGATTATTGTTGCCTTTACTTGGTATTAAACAGGACGGAAAGCCAAATGGGCTGGAGAAGCGTTCAACTTTACTTGGCGTGACGTGCCTAGATATTACTGAGCATCCATGCTAAGGGTTTTGATGAAATAACCGTTTTAAAAAGAAATTTTGTGATTACAACTATTAAAAAAATTACAATTTATTTCGTCACATAATTGTCTTTACTGAGTAGTATTTTTGTGGCACATCTACTTTTACGCTTTATATATATATATATAAAGCATTTGCTTAAAATATTACAAAAAAAACTGTTTCCGATAAATAACTTTTTCTCATTTTTATAAACAGCCGAAAAAATAGTGAAAAAAAATTGAAATTTCCCCCGATTAATTCCGTATATTTCCCTAAGGAGGTTTTTACGTTTGTTACATCATTTTCTAGGTGGGGGGTGGGTGTTGCAAATATTGTGGCACCATGTTAGAGGAGATAGAGGATGCCGGGTCTAACAGGAAAAAGATTTGCATGACGTCATTTGTGTACAGCCCCAAAGACAAGAAAAAGCTGTAATTACCACAATAAGTATTCAGTCCTCAAGTATACTAAGGCAGAGGTTGTGTCTCACATTTGTGATGTTTGTAGGAAGGCTACCTGTTACTTGGTGTTGCCTTCGTCAACAGCCCGGAGCCAACGTCAGGCGCAGCAACACGTGGAGAGCTTTGACCTCCCCTTTCCCGCTCGATTTCGCCTGCTTTGCTCACCAGGTGGCGAATCGGGCCGTTCAACTGCTACCTGTGACGTCACGAGCGTCTGAGGACGGGCTGAAGGCCGTGTGGTACAAATATGGGACTTCGGAGGCGGAGGTGTGGGCGATGAGCTGGGACATACATGGACGGGACGAATGTGAAGGAATTTAACAAAATCACTTTTGAGGTACGCCTCAGCATATGTGAAATATACTCTTTATACTGAAGGATCACGTTAACCTGAAGCCAGGACACTCAAGGTGGTTTTACCCCAAAAAAGTGAATTTTCATACTTAACAATCCTTTTTAACAATGCATGCATAAGTACCAGGGCCGGTCCAAGCAACCAACGGTGCCCACCTCTTCCTTATCAGTGAGGAGAGACCACCCCACCCCTCGTCTAAAACAAATATATGTATTTCCTCCTGTAGGGGTTTTTAGTACGTGTGACAGCTCCCAAGTGCCAACCCCACAGTTAAGGGACTTGCTTGAAAACGTGTCGTGATGCTTATCAAGGGGTTGCGGGAATTCCAAATTAACCGAAATTGGTGGAATATGGCTAGTAGTCGTGGTTAGGTTTTGGTTATGCTTTAACCCCTTACGTGTCTTGGACGAGTTCAACTCGTCCAAAGACAGTACCAAAGTTTAAGTATTAAAAACAGAGTCCAAAGTATGCACGAGATGGCCAACAATGGAGAAACGACAACACTACTAGGTTCCCTTAACAAGCCGACTATAGAGACGGCCGTGGCCGAGTTGGTAGAGGCGTGTGCCTGAAGTTAAAGAGCTCCTTCAAGTTGCTAGTTCGAGTCCCGTCCTGGTTAGCACTACTTTTGTGGAGATAGACTGCAGATATAAAAATTAAATGGCAGGTAAGGGGTTAATGGTAAAACATGAGCGATAGTATGCTCTGGCTCGCCTGACATTCAAGGGTGACACTAACCCTGGCTTAGGGCCTAAAATGGAATACCAAACGGCATGAGGCTTACTTGGGGGGACGTGATGGATTGGTAAATTTCGGGTTAAATTTAAGTTTTCACAGCAAGGCAAAACAGCTACAGCGGTGCAGTGTTAAACTAGCAACAGGGTTGCCCCGGTTTGATGTTAAGTTTGGGGAAACGGGACAATAAGGGGAAATTTCTAATTAAAATGGCCAGAATTACCTTTCGATGCTGGGAGTTGGAGAGTTGGTGGCGGAATGAATTCAAGGTTAATACCTAATTGTTGGGAGCACCCGGCAGAAGACCAAGCGAGCTCGAGCCGTTACAATAATTGACGTCAAACATTAAGTACAGACAATTCACAGCCATACATTGTTACAACAATTAATATAATAGCATCATGTCAACTAACAATGAATATTAATTATTTTGAAGTACTATGGGTCATTGCAATTTGACGTCATGTGGATCTTGAGCTTGGCAGATTTCACAAATGACGTCATCGGCGTAACCTTTCTGGGGTGGTACAATTTCAACGTTGAAATCCGAAATTAAACTCGCAACACTCCCTCAAACAATACCAAACGTAGTTACTCCCAGAATAAAAATGCTACTCATGCCCCAGTCTTTTTTTTCTGGATATAAAATAATGGGCATTAGGAAAACCTCTCAAAATATTACTTTTGTATGGCATAGGCTACTATGGGTGGGGGCGAATGCTAATCGTCTAACTGGAAAATCACACAATAGGAAGAACTTATAGAGCAGTGACATTGCCTCCATATTGGCACCAGTATGGATTTTGGAGAGCATAACTACAAGGTGCACTACATGCACTACATCTTAGTCTTAAAATAACGTTGTTTTCTCCAACAATAAAAATCGCGCGTTTTAGGTCTAAGAAATCACTCTTAACAGCATCGGCTTCAGTATGACGCCCTTCTGTTTCAGTCCGCAGTGCCCCTTGCAGCTAACCCATTAAGGCTCCAGCATAGAGTTATATACACAATAATACTAGGTTGTGTCACTACCCTATACAGTATAACGGAAAATCATCTAACACGAAATTCGTATAATGGAAAATTGTCTAATGTCCCTGCCTCGCTCGATGCGGCTGTACATATAACATGAAATACCGCAGCTACATTATTGTACAGTTAGGGCACGTTTACGCAACCACTCGCTTTTGCATTCTCGCAGCTAGAAGCTAGAAATCACCTAGCTCAAATTCCAACATAGCGGCGGTTTTATGTCTGCCGCCTCGCAACGAAAACAGCAAATAACGTGAGTTCAGAAGCGTTTGGGAAAATTGTTTCGTCATGAGGAATTCTTTATATTATTGGCACGGATTACAAGACTGCAAGTATTTACTCAAACGATGTCGGATTTGTAGCTAATCCATTTAACGTTGTTACCATGGCAATGTCACCTTTGTCATCGCGATTGAGTTCTAGCTGCGAGAATGCAAAGGCGAGTCAGTGCGTAAACGCGCCCTTAGACGTTTATCCATTATACGATATTCCGTTTCGATGATTTTCCAGATTTTTTTATTTAGGCAAATATTAGACAATTACCGTATAAGACGATTTTCCAGTTATACTTTGGTCCGACGCCCCAATGCGTGAAGAATTGCGTTGTTGTTTGAGTGTTGTATTAGTGGAGTGTCTTAATATTTTCCACCACAGAGTCCCCCCCCCCCCTAACTCCTCCTCACTGTCCCTATGGGCACCATTGCAACAGTAAGAAGGGGTGTGGAGTCAGTAAGACTAGCACGACAGTGGTAGAGTCAAAAAAAATTTTTTTAATCAGTACTCAATAATACTAAATTTATTTACACAATGTTACTCAAAAGAAGTCCTTGTATGGCAACAAAGAAATGTTTTGCAGTAATTTTCTAGTGAATTAATAACACACACTTTAAACACAAAATAATAGCAAAGTACATGTCATATGTCCTACATCACAAAACTTATCTTTAACATACAATAAGTATATTTCGAGTTATAAGTTAGTGATCGAATTAGCCAGTTTTAAATTTGTTTTTTGGCTGTTAAAAAGCTTGTGATATCTTGCAGATTAGTTGGAATTTGGTTAAAAATGAACGGAATGTAAAAACTTTTATTTTTTGTTCCATAATTGTTTTTGCTAAGAGGAATCCTATATCTTAATGTAGTGTCACGCAAAAATTTCACTTCATCTTAAAGTTTAAATTTATTTTATAAATAATTTTTTAATAAAACGGTGAAGTTCCTTTGGTAAATGGTAAATGAACGGTAGATGGGCCATCGGAAGGTGATATGTAGTGAATGAATTTACTCCTTTATGAAATCCAGTTGCTCAGTTCAAAAACAACATGCTCCAATTTCGTTTCACTTTCCTAAATTCAGGATCATTTTTGGGGATATGTAGGGACATCCCTTCCCTTCAGAAAGGGACATTTTTGTCCTCATTTTGGGAACCTAAGGAGCACGATTTCGGGACAGGTCGCTTTTATCGCTAAATTCGGGAACTTAAGGACAATTTTTCGTCAAATTCTGGGGAATATAGAAATTTGGGAGGAAACCACAGCGAACTCCCCCCCCCCCTCCGAACTTTTCTTAAAAACAACATTTTAGACGGAAACGATCGAACAGATTTGAAGCATCGACCAACACATACGTAAAACTGCAAAGAATTTTAAAATGCCGTTCTGCTACAGTAAAGACATTTTGCACTTGCGGTTGAGTAAAATATTTTCAAAATGCGGGAGAAAGAGAACATCGTTAACACCAGGAGGGCAAAGTAATGGTGATTAAAGCCATTAAAGTTAAGTTGCTTTTTAATCGTTTTTTCCAGTGATTTTTGGCAAAATTTCCCATTTCTTTTCTTGGCATGAATTTCTAAGTTGGGTGTATGAGCATTCCCCAAGTTCGCTTCACTCAGGATCACCGTGGACCAAATTTAAAAGGACATATATCCCTTCTCACTAGTATATTCGAGCATCCTGCGCGAAATAGCTTTTGTAACATTTACGTAGGTTAGAGCGAATGTAGCAAAACCGTTCACAAGAGGGGAAAAAAATAGAAAAATGAATGCCTTTGCAACATTTACATGCGTCTGAAGATGTTGCAAAACTGAGCCGTACGGGAAAGCCCACCGGGAAGGAATGTACCTTTAAGTGTTGTAAAACGATAATTTACAGCTCACTAGTTTAAAACCCATTAAAGAATGGCTTGCACTTGGTAGTGTGAGGTTTCTAAGGAAGTAGACGATTAGTTTCAAGGCAAGGCTCAATTCCAATTTACTTCTTGCTGCATTGCTAGGGGACTATACACATAGCATTACATATTAGGCATCAGCGAGAATTTAACCTTCTGACTGACCCTCGTAAGCTCCAGGGATCTAACCTTTCAGTTCGACTCCCAACACTAACCGGCGAGCCATAGTTCGGCCACCTGTATTTATACGGGTGGAGAATAATAGATCTTGCCTAAGGCTTTACGTCACGTGACTGGCTAGCAGGCGTGATCCGGTTCCAAATGGTTTAACAATAGGACTCGTTCGTGATCAGGCTGTTGGCGCTGGACCAACTCCCGTGTGTGCACGGTAGTTAGCGGCGTGCAACAGCCACGGTTATTGGGAAGGTGCACTACGGAGTGCTTGCTCCATGAGTTGCGTATTGCCATACACGTAAGCCGTTACAGTATATTACGTGTCCTGTTGCCGTGCGTCCTCCAGTTGCCGACCTTTTACTATTTTGCAGAAGATGCCACTCATGAGCTTTCTCTCAGTTGGATTTCAGGTTCGTATGCAATGGTTACCATAACAGATAACGCTACACGTTCTGTGAGATGATTTTAAAATAAAAGAAAGCCAGCGAAATGCACAAAAATGCAACAGACGACGTTTCGGGGATCAACAATACCCCGTTATCAAGTGCATACAAATTAGCAGTTACAAGTAATAACAAAAAAATGGTAATGTCAAAGCAAAGCATATTAAAAGACAAGAAAACATTTTTAATTATTTTTAAAAAGAATGAACCCAGATTTACTGACAAAACAGCAAATCATGGGAGACCTTACCTCGTCCTGCAAGTGAACGATTTTTTCTGTTTTTCTGTTTTGCTTTTTTGCCAGTAAATCTGGGTTCATTTTTTAAAAATTAAAAATGTTTGCTTGACTTGTAATATGCTTTGCTTTGACATTACCATTTTTTTGTTATTATTTGTAACGACGCTTTTTGTAAATTTACAAAAGATTGAATGAAAGACTTGGCCTAGATGCGTACAGTGTACAATATCACAGTAAATTATGATAGAGCCTTAAATGTAGTAAAAAAAACTTGATGCGGAAAGGTGGGCTAAATATACATAGGATTTCCCCATGAATGTTCAATACGTGGTACACTCCAGTTTTCATCCAATACGATGTCTATGAGGATGTAGCTTTTCTGTGTTTCTTCTGGGTTTTTTAATTGCAAGTGTTGTGTTTTGAGGATATCTGTTTTATTTTTAATTCGTGGACTGTGCATTGATGTAGTGTTTGAACAAGCCTATACTTATTATAGGCCATTATTATAAAGAGATATTATTATTATTATAAAGATATATTATTCAAACCCCCAGATTTAGATTAAGGGTTTGAATAATATCTCTGTAATGTGTGGTGCAGTGGCAACCCGGA
>JAHWFP010052780.1:116224-128544 GCA_023313725.1 Lithobius niger | reverse complement strand
GATCGAGCTGTCGACGCGCCATTAAGCCTCAATTTCGCCCCCCCCCCAATACTTGTGTAGAAAATGGCTGAAAATTGATGAAGACTGTTTCGCAAGTTGTGCAGGAATTCTCAATTGCGGCAATCAGGTGGCCTTGCATTGGTGTGTTTGGTGTGAGGGGCTGCGAGTTTATTATACAGACCATTTTCCCTGCAAGTCTCTTCGTTTTTGTTTTGCAATTTTGTTGTTTATTGGTTTATTTCGATCCTGTGATACCCTCATTGTTTAACCATAGGAGTAGACAGGTTTAACAAACTTCCAAGAAACCTTAGATATCTTCGCAGCCCTTACATAATGAGAAAATAAACGAAGAAATGTGTCTTAAATACATGAAGTTTAAAAGCAATCACGCAAATGATATTTATTGCTGATTTTAATCTGCGAAACTATATTTTTTAACTTTAATTCTTTTGCACTGGTTGTGTCATATTTCAGAGTGAATTTTGGATTGGACGTAGGTGTTACGAACACTTGTAAATAATATCTACTACTTTTTAAATGTATTTACCGTATGAATATTTTACCCTTACTATGAATTCTACGCGTGATGTGTTTAAATTAGTTTTGTAGGTAGTAATCTTAAAATATTTGAATGTAAATGGATTTTGTTTTTACCGTTGACTTAACTGAAATATATGACCGGTTGATGACTGGCATATACAAGCTCATTGTTGAGTTTCATGCCATTTATAGCTTAATAAATTTACTTAGCTTAAAATTTATTATTTTTTGTTTGTGTATTTTCACAATCAGGAAAACGTTGTCTTCTAATTGTGTTGTTGATTCCTCGGAAATTTTGTGGTAATCCCTTTCCTCCACTAGCTATCTACCTGCCTCCCCTACTGGTGGCTCCGGAATTGGACTCTTCCGTTCGGTTTTAAAACGGCCCGACTTAACAGGAGTAACAATATTTTCCTTTTTTAACTCGCAACGCATACAAAATACATGACATTTCTTTTATAGCACAAATGAAACTTCAAGGAATTTTTAATAACAATAATGGGGTTACACGAACTAATATTTTCTTCCCTTTTTTTTTTCTCCTCCCTCAGAGTCTCTTTACCGAATATCTTACGAAATATGGCCTGAAAACAACTTTCATTAAGTAGAGAGACAGAGAATTCATTTTTTTTTCTTCTTCTTGATCCAAGAATGACCTGTGGTTTATTAAGTTTTGTTCCACTCGAGTGGGTTCTTAAAACGGGAAGGAATGCAGTTTGTCCTGATTCCTTAACGTGAACAATAAACACGAGAGCAACACCCAGGCCAAAGTTGAAGCGCTATGCTATACTGTTTGAAATTCCTTGTTTGTTGAAAATCTAAAACCAACCATTAGGCCCTACTGGATTTGCGGATAATTTCGTGTCGATACTCGATGGAAGATCATAACCCGCCGCGCGGAAACAGAATCGGTAATGAAAATAAACAGCCATTCACGAGTGATGATCGTCGTGCGTGCGGTACTGGAGGGCTCGCTCCGGGTGATTTGTCGATGGTGGCGCCGTCTTCGCGTTGGGAAAATAATAACGAGAAGCGTATAGCGAGCGGAACATCGGAGAGACGGGGAACGAACGGCCTTTCGGCAAACGTAGTAGTAGTCTTATAGAGTCTTTTGAGCTAGGGAGAGGCGACCTCATTAAAAAAAAAAAAAAACGGGGCTAACGAAATTAAAAACGGCGAAGAAAAGAGGAGGAAATTCTTGAGGCGAATTGAGTTCACGCCTCCGCTAACACAAGGACCCACGACGACAAAATAAACACTTACGGAGGGGTTGGGGGGCAAGGACGAATACCGCATACGTTTTTCGAATAAACCGCACAGGTAATTCGCCACGTGCTGTCAGTACCAGAGCCACCCCCTCCCCCCCCCCCCCACACACACTTAGCACCGTGGTAACGGTAGAATAATCTAGGTATGGGGCGAAGCCAGGCACCATTTTGGTGCGGATGGGCAGCCGGTTAATACTTACGTGATTAAAGCAACAGCGAAACGATTGTTTTCGTCCCTTAAAGGCGCCTGTTCTCCATTTGAATAGCGTTGCCCATATTATAAACACAACATCCACGTTCCAGATTCTCCGTCATCCAATAGGCTGTTGTGGGTCACGTGATCTCGTTTTAGTTATGGAAATCGCGGCGCTGCTGCGAATAGTGTTGTTCCATTTTTAATTTACTGCTATTTTCTTTATATTGCTCGAAGAATCTACGGCGCTGCATCTAAGAGTTGAAAAGGTAAAAAGGCGTCTTCAAGCCGTGAAAAAAAAAAAATTGCTTCTCATAAACGCCCGTGTCAGCAATTACGGACTGATTCACGCCTTTTTATAGTTCAAAAAGCTAGGCTAAGCTCAGGCAATCTGACATTTAATTCCAAAGGGCAACGTAAATAGGTTTGCATCCGTATTTATTTAACATCTCTTACAGTTTTAAAAACACAAAAATACGCAAACGCCAACTGATTTTGTTACGTAGATTTCTTATTCTTCACTTTTTGTTTTGAGTGGTTGCCTACCTACCCTATTATATTCGACAGTTCGAGCCAACAGTCCAAACATTATATAACATTGGAAATTCGATCATGTTTCATGCCTGCGAAAACCCGGTACCGAAATATGCGTTCGTCATAATGTTTCAGACCCTTTTTTTTATTAAAGGAAGATCCACAAAAGAAAAAAATGACTTCACCAAAAAAAAAAAATAATGGGGTAACCGCACCATACTTTTTAGTTTGTATGGGGAGACTGGCACGTGGGTTTGGCGTGATGTGATAGGTTGATCGATGGTACTAGATAATGATTTGCGTACGATGAAAGAATAGCAGAGCAGTCCTTTCCTTCTACTGTTGGTTTAATGGTTTAGGTTTCTGTTGTTGTTGATTAGCGCCCCCCCGCCCTTAACGAGTGAAACCAACTGATCGATCTTCCCTAATGGGATATGATCGACAACGCGAAAGTTTGGACAAGATGTTACTTATATTTGGGCTAGGGGATGCTGGGGGAAAGAAGTCTATTGTATGCGCAGTGTATCTTGAGTCCTGCAAGTATTTTGTGAGCGGCTACGTCTTCCTGGATGGTGTGGCTTTAATCGATGGCCGCCATTGTTTTTTTAACCATCTTGGATATCAACAAGGCACTCTGCTACTAAAACGTACAATCGATTTATCTGTGTTCGTTCTGCGGAGAACTAAAGATGGACACTATAAATACAAGAGTTGAAATAAAACGACACGTGTTCAGCGCTTGATCCGGGGGGGGGGGGGGGGGTACCAACTTGATAAATCTGCTGCACACTTGGTGTGAAATCCGGATTTAATCCATGAAAACCAGGAACAAATCCTACAAGTCAGGGTTTAGATCCATGAACCCTGGATTTAAATTAACAAAACACTCGAAATATCCGGAAAAATCAGGCTGTGATCCATATGATCCAAACTAAATCTTTAAAAAAATACGACTTAAATCCGGAACAAAGGGCGACCAAGTTTCGTACGAAAATAGGAGCAAAATGAAAGAACCGGTATCTTTAAATCCAGTTTAAACTCAACAAATACAGATTAAATTCACATATATCCGCCAAATATGCAAAACAACTACTTAAATCCAAAAAAAAATCCATCTTATATCCATTAAATCCGACTGATATCGATATAAATCTGACCGTATACGTTCAGGTTTGATACATAAATGCGAGCAAAAATGAATGAAAATGGGCCTTTTAAATCCAGTTTAAATCCAACAAATCTGGATTAAATCCACATACATTGGACAAATCCGAAATCCGGTGTACCCTTTTTCCCAAGACGGTACCCTCTCGGCTTGATCGTACATGGGGACTAGAAAGAATGTTAACAATCTCAGTACAAAGGGGGTTTTAGCGAGCGTTAACCACTCCTGGCATCTGCCCGACGAAGCCCTAAGGCCCCATGTACAGATTCGTACAGATTCGTTCTTTATAATCGTAATCATAGCAAAGCATGTTATGTTATTGTTATACAGTGAGATAGTGAGAAGTTATCCCATGTGGATGTATTGTTGGCAGTTTTGAGACCTTCCAGTCGTGATACGTCTGCTTTGTAGCTGTGGTTGCCGCCATTAAGGCCGTGGTAATCGCCATTGAACACGGTGAGCAAATTCAGTCGAAGCAGCTCAAATAGGCCTATGTTTGAAAAACTTTAAGTCCGACGTGTAGGGTAAAACACGCACGGATAGTGTGAAACAGTGATACTGTTTGCAAAATCTATCCTACCACAGGCAAAAGTTTTAACTAAGTGTCCAATAGCTGTTCGATTTTATAAATTGATGTTTGCATCAGTTTTATTGTGTGAACGTTTTCACATTAGTGGCAGCCTTCCTTTAATATTTGTGTCTTCGTCGTGTAAGTGATTACCACAGGAATAATGAATTATGGGATTTGTGTCTCACGAATCTCGTTCAGGCGAGAGCAGAAGCGAGAACAGGAAGTTAGGTGTCTCCCATGGGCGCCGCCATGTTGCTTCTGTTTTTAAAATTATTGTTGTAATGTGAAATTCCTATTTTGCTATTTTTAGGGCGTTAAATAATTTTGTAAATAAAATAAATAAATAAATAGATTATGGGATTGGCCTCTCGCAAATGTCACTCAGACGAAAACATGGCGCCGGAAGGAGTCCAGAGAGCAATGGTCTGGTCAAGAGGACTTTAAAAAACACGGGAAATTAAACCATCGTTGCTTCCTCATAGCTGACAGGCTTTCTCAATGTAACTCAATGAAATAATCATTTGATCGTCACATTTAACCACTACAGAAGACACGCAATCGTAAAAAAAAAAGCACTTCATTAACGACATATACATCAGCTTCATTAAAAAACTCTCGACACCGTGTTGCATGAATGAGTAGGCCTACTCTCGAACCCAATTCTCCGTTAATTGATATACTTACGAAATTAAAACGGCACGTGGAATTAGCCTAAAAGCTGACAATTACACCCAAAATCGAAATCTATGAATAAAATCTAACAAAATGTTAACTGGCAATTGTGATGGTTGCTGTTTTTAGATTATATAATAGAGATAGCTGTTGTAGTGCGCGATGGAGGTGTGGCACTCGACATTTTCGTAGCTGCTACTTACGAAATTAAAACGGCACGTAAAAATTAGGCCTAAAGCTGGCAATTACGCCCAAACTCTAAAATTAACACATTTTTAACCGAGTATTGTGAATTTGTGATTGCTATACTATTACACTACATAATATAGATGGCTGTTGCAGCGCGTTATAAAGGAGTGAGTCTCAACATTTTTGTTGGAAAAGTGGCGGAAGTGCACAGAAGATCGGTTGCGACTAGGCAGTCGCTGCAGCCGGCTGGTTTTATATACTCCTCTGCTTCGTACTGTATCACACCTCCCAATGAATGAACTCCTCCAACTAATACTATACATGTCACTCACTCCTCAAGAGCCTTCAGCCTTGCAAAGTGGATTTTCACCTCTCGCGGATTGAGGCCATTTCCCAACAATTTAATGCTACTACCTGGGAATTAAGACTCACAGTTGACGGGTGGTTGCCAGCCGAGGGGTGAGGCAGTTGAATAGAGATATTTGGGTAGGGTGGACGAATCCATTGTGCAAAGAGGCGATATGCATTTTGCGTAAGGTGGGAATGGGTGGCCAAGCACAAGAGACGGAAAGAGTAGTGTAAATTCAGTGGTAAGGGTGGAGGGGGGGGGGTGGAAGAAGCACAAGGTTCCCAGGGATGTTCCCAGGTGATTCGGCAATGGCGTCTATCCGTAAGTGCTGCTTGTTATCTGCTGTTTTTTTACGCGCGTTGCCCAAGATTAAGGTTGAGTCGTAAAAATGGGTAATGGCGGCGCTTAACCAGACGATCAACACTAGACATTTTTAAAGCGTGCTGGAGGAAATTGAAAAATTACCTTCTCACGTTTACTTGCTGTTCGCTGAGGTCTAATCCGTACGTCTATTACTGGAGTAGCTTTTGCAAGTAATTTTCGTCCGTTCCTGGGAAATCAAAGTTGCCTTGCTTTGGTTCGCTTGTCGTAAAATTGAGTGAAGCGAGAAAGTTAAAATTATCAAAGTGATCGAACGAAGTGCTTCACGCCTGAGATGTGATGAGTGCGATTTGGGAATGTTGTTCATGCACGCATTTTTACACTTATTTCAATTTTTTTTAAATTGAAACTTACTTCATTGAGTTTAACGCGTCGCCTGAAGCAAATTAAAGTCAACCAAGATTCACTGTTTAACCCCGCCCCCCCCCCCCCCAAAAAAAAAGGACTCAGCTAGTGGCGTGATATGCTGCATCAAATGCAGCACGTGCAGGTGCCTTTTACCAATGATCAGGGCCCCTAGGGGTCCGAAAACTCGATGATGGAGGGGTGCCCTATCAAAGAACAACGACAAACAATCAGTTCTTAGGGTCGCCGGAATTGTATCGACACGGAGTTACGTTAACTCCGGAATTTTTTTTAATTCTGACCCCTGTGTTGGACCCGGAATTACAGTAACTCCGGATTCGTGACTTACTTTAAAACTGTCTGAAATAATCCGGAATTGTGGTAACACGGATTTACCGTAACTCCTGGTTTTGTTGATGATTAAATAACGTCCCTGCATCGCTCGCGCTACCGCGCTCGCTGCGGCTATACATATAAATCAGAAACCGTTTTACTACAATTCCGTGTTGCTACAAATCCGTGTTACTACAATTCCGGGCTGTTTCAGACACTTTTAAAACAAATTACCAATCCGGAGCTACTGTAATTCCGGGTCCAACACAGGGGTCAGTGTTTATGAAAATTCCGGAGTTAACGTAACTCCGTGTCGGTACAATTCCGCGCCCCCAGTTCGTAGGCACGCAAAAGCAACGAATCACACCATCAATCCATCATGGTTAGTGATACCCAAATCGTCTACAAAGAATCGATGGACAAAATTCACATACAGCTCGAGGCGTACACAATTTCAGTCAACCCAGGGAGAGCCATGAATGAAATAAAAAACTTCCCTATTCATCAAAGATGGAAGAAACTTTTTGACGATCTTCCTGTCAATATCCAGTGACTCTATGTTGACGTCACTTTCCAACATGGCGGACTCCTATTAACCGGTTGCAGGGCTGGTCCCTCTGTTTTTTCGTGTCCGGTAAATTGCTCGCCGAAAATAGCTCCCCGGAAAATTACTCACGAACAATTGCTCGCTAAGAAAATTGCTTGCAAGAAAAGTGTTCGTCGCGAAAAAATTGCAAACATTACTGTTAAAAAATAATAACTGTTAAAAAAAAGTAAAAAAATAAATAAATAATTTTTTTTTTAATGTGGAGAGCAATTAACCGCACGGGTAATTTTCGGACGAGCATTTTTCCCGACGACAATTTTCTTGCGATCAATTTTCTTAGCGAGCAATTTTCGGCAAGCAATTTACAGGTAATCCTGTTTTTTAACTTTAAATCTTGTTTGTAAGTAATCCTAATGCTAGTTTCTTAGAATTTTAGACACTTCACTCTCATTACCGTTGTATTTTTTGTTACAGGTGAACACGATACAGAGATTACTGGGCTGAAATTATAAAATTCGTACATGCCATATTTGCTGCGTGTTCTTCCCGGTCAGAGTGCTTATTTTTTACTTCCTTGTCTTCACTAACAAAATTTACTACTTCAATAAACCGACTCAATTTTTAATAGTAAGGGAGGGAGAAAATCCGGGGATTCGAACAAGAAATTTTCGCAAACGGGATTGACCGGTTCACCCACGTGTCGCCGACACCCGTTTCACTGACTCCCTGTTCGCCGAAACCGTTTCGCCGACTCTCCCAGTTCGCCAAATTTCAGTAAAGATATATACTCCCGTTTCGCCGACCGCAAAAAATAAAAGTTCATTCGCAGGTAGCTAAAGACATAGGTTAACTTGACCACTTTTTAAGAAATAATTATTTGCCACAATTTGTAGCTTAGTTACTTAGACAGTGGAGTAAAAATTTAAGATGAACCGTATTTTGACAAGTAGTGTCTCCTGATCGAATCGACAGTAGTAGTAGAAGACCTGGGGGGAGGGGGGGGATGATTACCCGACAGGGGGCAAAGAAAATTTCTGGCAGTTCGCAGTATTAGCTTAATTGTATCATTCGTTGACTTCTATTGTTTACTGCGAATTCAATTCAAGTTATTGTTAGTGAGCCTGGGCTTACTGCGCAAAATTTTCATCTATTTAACAAACAAACAACAACAAACACCTATTTAACCTTGAAATGAAACGTTATTATTTAAAAAAAATAGCGAACAAGTGTCCTTTTTTTAAACAAATGATGGCCGCATGTTGCATACCTGAATTAAGCACTATTTCAAATTTTCAAATCGAAACGTCTTTCTCCTTTCTGCTTTAATGTCATTATTAATGAATCGTAGAATTGTTTGTGCGTTGATGGCACTAAAATAACTTGAGAGTCGGCGAAACGGGATCATATTATCGTTTCGTAAATTCGGCGAATCAGAGTCGGCGAAACGAGAGTGTACCGGATTGACCGAGGTAATATATCCACGGAATTGGCATCGCACATCACGAGCCGCACGGATAAGGACTATATAATATAAATTTTGAACCCGTGCCAGAAGCACTTCGTAGAAGAATTCTTATATGTATTGAGCGTTATTTTTAAATTTTACGCATAATCGTTATGACAATCACTACAACTCACGCCGAACGTTTAATTGACAACTTTTGTCACATTCGAAGTTACTATTTGTAAGAGCACGTTTACGCAACCACTCGCTTTTGCATTCTCGCAGCTAGAAGCTAGAAATCACCTCAAATTCCAACATGGCGGCGGTTTAATGTCTGCCGTCTCGCAACGAAAACAGCAAATAACGTGAGTTCAGGAGCGTTTGGGAAAATTGTTTCGTCATGAGGAAGTCTTTATATTATTGGCACGGATTATAAGACTGCAAGTATTTACTCAAACGATGTCAGATTTAGCTAATCCATTTAGCGTTGTTACCATGGCAATGTCACCTTTGCCATCGCGATTGAGTTCTAGCAGCGAAAATGCAAAGGCGAGCCCTGAGTAAACGCACCCTAAGGGCGGGTTTACGCAAGGACTCGCCTTTGCATTCTCGCAGCTAGTATTTAATCGCAATGACGAAGTTGTCGTTGCCATGGTAACAACGTTATCTGGATTAGCTAAGTTCGACGTCGTTTGAATATATGCTTGCAGTCTTCCAATCCGTGACAATAAGATAAAGAATTCCTCCTGACGAAATTTTCACAGTCGCTTCTGAACTCTCATTATTCAGCGTTTTCATTGCGAGTCGACATAGCTAAAACCGCCGCCATATTGGAATTTCAAATGATTTCTAGCTTCTAGCTGTGAGAATACAAAGGCTAGTCGTTGCGTAAACCGGCTCTAACTTCCGGTAATGGCCGCGGCATTTACCTCGAGCTCTGAAACGAGGCTGAAACGCTTCTCAAATCGCTCTGGACAACGTAGTGGTACACATAATGGCTTCAAACGTAAGACAAGTTATCAATAAAGACATTCAGCGTGAGTTCCAGTGATTATCCTAGCGCCTAAGCGTAAAATTTAATAATAACCCTCACTACATGTACGGATTGTACTACGAAAGTGCTTCTGTCGTAGGTTTGGTTTCCCCCATTTCGTTATTTATACGCATAGTCTTTATTCGTACGGCGCGTGATGGCCATATGCGTAGGCTGCAATAGATCCCGCCGCCTCCAGAATAATTGCTCGGATCCAACTTCGATTTGTCAATCAGCTCAGATCGTTTAGGCTGAGTTCTGCCACCGCTTAGACGCCGTGATAAATATTTGCCGTTGTGGTCATATTCAACGACATTTCTAATTCGTCCTGCACATGGCAAGAGGCGTGGAAGGCCATCAAGAATAATTCTAACGGGCTCGTCCACCTGATGACTTCAGGTTCAGGTGGCCAGGAAGACGGAGCGTGATTTTCTTTCTTCTAACTGCAAAAATCCGGGAAAACTAGTCACGAAGATTAAGTTACAAAACGCTGCTTCAAGGACGACAGAAATGCAGTTCAACTTCGACCAACTTGCTGACTTTAAAAACAACAATTAGTATTAAAAAAAAATACTTGAGCGTATAAAATACGGATGTAAGCCTTAAAAAAACTTAATGCTGTAAAGGAAGAGAAACAAGAAAAAGACATGTAAGCCATCAGCGTCGCAATATTACATGTAAAAGAAACTGCAGCTCTCAGTCTTCAAAAACTTAATGCTCTAAAGAAATAGATACACACAAAAAAAGACATGTAAGTTATCAACGTCGCACTAACGCGTTTAAAAGAATCTTCAGCATCCCAAAAAACAAGCTGGAGCTTCTTTTACACGTATTAGTGCGACGCAGATGGCTTTATTTATTTTTTCTTGCACGTGTTCCTTTAGAGCATGAAGTTTTTTAAGGCATACAGAGCTTGAGCTTCTTTTATACGTATTAATGCGGCACTGAAGGCTTACATGTATTTTTCTTGTTTCTGTTCCTTATAGCAAGCAGCATTAAGTTTTTTAAGGGTTTCATCCGTATCTTATACGCTTACGCGTATTTTACATACTAATATTTCGATATATTTTTTGTCTTTCTAGGGAGATATTTCATCAGATAAATTAAATAACTACAATTTTGATATAATTCTATATAATTTTTATACCTGTATTTTAAGTTATAAAAGTTGAAAATCGGTTCACTGGTTCGCCGATATCTAGGTGAAAGCAAAATTCCCCCTACACTACAACAACAACAAAAATATTGTAGTCACATTAAAATAGCGTTCATACCTACGTTTTAAGCTACAAAACCTGAAAATCAGTTTATTGGTTCGAGCTCCAGGTTAGGGCCAAGAGTCCCAACAAGAAGAAGAAGAAATTGTCTTGCTGTGGAGCTCAAACTGTTCGATTGGTATCATTAAAATTTTTAAGGCAGAGAAATTGTTATGCCTTAACCCCCAAATACCGAAATTTGTTGGTCTATAGGTATAAGAATTCTGGGAGAAAAACTAGAGGGCAGCCAATGAAAATGACTAGTGTGTGGTTTTACATAAACGGTAAGCATTCTCATTGGCTGCATTGACTTGGCCGCGCGGCCAAGTCTCTCAGTGCGCGGGCGGCCTAACGTTTAACGTGGAAATTCATGCTAATGCTTGCAAAAGGGCCGCTTCTTGGCTTATGTTAGGAGTGTTGGCATACAAGCAAACGGTGTATTCGTCATACTTATTGTATATAAAACTCCACACAAGATGGGTGTAACCACAGGAGTAGGTGTGTAAGGAAAGTCGGTGTTTTAGAGGAACATTTTAACTCAACCTTGTCATTTCGTTAAATACGAGGCACGAGGAGTGTTATTTACTTAATTTGGTTACAGGAAATCATCTGCAGACAGTCTCAATTGGCATATGAAAACCGGGGTTTTTTTTTGGGGGGGGGGGGAGTAAGGGGATCACATTATTTTTGGACCTAAATGGCGGAGGCTCAAGATTTTCTCAGGAGTTTGAAAGGGGAGATCATCGAAAATATGGTGGTCACGTTTTCATTTCTTGCCGCCTCCACCCTAGACATAAGTAATGACAAGCATGTACAGAGGGGAGCAAAAAGTTTGGTCTGCTAACAAAGATCAACTACAACAATAATTGAGATTTGCTATATTGTTATGTTCCAATGCATTGAATTGAACATAACAATACCATAATTCTTAATTGTTGTAGTTGATCTTTGTTAGCAGACCAAACTTTTTGCTCCCCTCTGTACATGCAAGTCAAAATTCACGTGTGGGTGAATTTTAACTCACACGCACTTAATGGCTTTATTTACTCAATTAATCAATCAATTATCTTCAGCAATCCGCAATATTTCCAGATAATTCGAGGTAAGCCGATATGCGAGAAACACAGAAAATAAGGGGTTATCCGGAGATTGAAATAACTAGTGGTTGAAATAACTAGTTGTTCCCTGGCGTAACATACGCCGGTCTAGCTGATTCCCGCTGATTCAACTCGGCTGTAATAGTCAGCATTATTGAAGTAATAGTCTTTGTTTTTAATTGTTAGAGCGCATATCCGTTCTCATTATCGGCCGCTCGCCCTTTTTTCTTTGCTACCGTGGCAAGAATGAGCCCGCTCGCCCTCTTGCTGATTGTTGAAGCTTCGTTTGTTTAATCCTCCCTAATAATGCCTCATCAAGTCTGCTCTTGAGCTAAGTCTGCTCCGAAGCGAAGTATATTACAAACAAAAATGTTAAGTATGCCGTAAAAACGGGGTTATATGA
>JAHWFP010052780.1:85853-111224 GCA_023313725.1 Lithobius niger | reverse complement strand
GGCCGAAAAGCTTGGCGGGAATCCTTAACAAGTTTTGTTTTGGGATAGATATAATTGACACCGATCATTAATTTACCAAAGTGACGATTTTCTTTAGGCTGTTCAAGAAGCGATTTACAATTATATTTTCATAGGAGCTCACAATCAACACTTACAGTATAAGCAAAACCGTAAAACCAAAAGGGTGACATCATACAAAAACCCCATATGGTTAAAGGGACTAATCAAGGTTTCGCCATAAAAAGTGCAGATATCAGAGCCAAAATTGGCTACCACCAAGTTTCCCATCCCAACCCTGATTACTCAATCTTAACTGACACCTTGGTGATTGTAAGTTAAGCTTGAGTGATCACGGTTCGGACCACAAACTTCGTGGCAGCCATTTGGCTCTGATATCACTTCTTTCTATGGCGAAAACTTAACAGGTCCTTTTACCCCACAAAGTTGAACAGATCGGCGGTGGATTGTCCACATGCGAATTTGTCAGTCAATTTTTTACTGCATTAAAATATGTTCATTACTTCTCGAGTTATGGCACTGTAGCGGGTTTCGTGACAAGCCTGTATATAGCCGTCATAACCTAAAAGTGAATACAAAATGAATCGAGACAGACGACCCACTCAGATCTAGAATCTCAGTTAGTAACTCTGTTGGCTGAGCGCCACGCAAACAACTCGAAATGTCATCCGCCTCGGACGCATCGAACTGCACGTTTCCGTGACAACCTTACAAGGCTAAGTAAATAACGGAGCTTGTCAGCGATGCATTAACACAACACTACACGCTTCACGGTTTCTTAATTCCTCGTCTTCCTAGCACTCACTAAATTGGATCCAGTGGTCATCTTCTTTGCGTGTCGTCATGACGTCCATTGACAAGTCCAACAGAGAAGCCGCACACAAGGCGGTGGCTTTTGCAGCAGAGTGTATGTTGAATAGGGGGTGAAGGGTAAACGCCTAGGGAGCACTGCAGTGTTGGTACACCACTGGATGGTGATTGGTGACACATGTGATTGCGTAAATATTTGTGTGATTAGACCTATATTTGCGTGGTTAGGTTGATATTTAAATGATTAGGCTTATATTTGTGTGATTAGGCCTACATTTTTTTTCCGATTGGGCCTATATTTGTGTGATTGGACCTACATTTGTGTCATTAGGCCTATATTTGAGTGATTAGGCCCGTGTTTCGGTGATTAGGCCTATATCTGTGCGATTAGACCAATATATTTTTTAGATTAAGCCTATATTTGTGTGATTAGGCCTATATTTATGTGATTTTAATTTAATACCAGTTTTTCTCAACGATATCTTTCTCCTTTCCTGCTTTCTTCTCTTTCTCCCATTAACGAGGGTTCATGAGGAAGAGAAAAAGAAACAGTAAGACAAAAGTGATTTGTAATTATAGTTCGAACTGTATGTTGTAATTGAGTTGTTATTTCTTTTTCTTTTTACTTCACATTGTATTGTTGTTGTTGTTGTTCTGAGCTATACTTAAAAGGTTCAGTTTTACCCACCAAAATTTATAACTGTATTTCACTTATTAAAACCGTATTTCTGTATCTCCCCAGTTCTACCTAGCTCTAGTTATACACTTAAAACAGAAAAAAAAAAACAAATTGCTTTTTCTGTCTACCATTGTTCTTTGCAGTTGATCGTTGAATTGGACAGTTACAGGGTTCCCAACAAAATACTGAAATCAATTTCACCGAGTTTTCCAGGCTTTCCAGAGTAGATGAAGTCATTTTCCAGGCAATTTACCGTAATTTTATGAAGGAATTTTTTTCACACATTTTACCAGTTTTGTGTTAAAAAGGCTGAAGATTTTAGATGGGAAATTCTTTTTTTAAATCTTAATTTTTTCATCGAGTTTTCCAGGTTTTTTTGTAAAAAAAAAAATCAGAGAATTCCCTTAGTTTTCCGTGAGTTTCGAAGGTAGTTTAAATTCCCTGAATTTTCCAGATTTTTCTGATTGGTGGGAACCCTGTTATATCACACAAAAATTGCGAGGCGTGAAATGGCCGTTAGAAATAATTTCTAGCACTATTTTCGTAGTGTGTGGGAGGGACCGAAGGGATGAACAGGGCAATAACCCAAACACCTTTTTAAGTGAAGAATCTAACACTTTGTCAGCGATTTCTCTTCACAACACCCACTTCAAAAAATAATAAAATTAAAAATGTATAGTGTGCGCGGCGTATCTTGAGTCCTGCAATATTTTTTGAGCGGACACGTTTTCCTGGAGGAGACGGCTTTAATCGACGGCCGCCACTGTTTTTGTACTATAGTTTTCGTAACCATCTTGGATATCAACAAGGCACTCTGCTACCAAAAACTTATAATCGATTGTTATGTTCGTTCTGCGGCGAACTCAAGATAGACCGCGGAAACTATAGGTATATACACACAGGACCATCATTAATATAAAATGGTTTCCTACTTGAAACGAGTTTTAGGTATACTTCACACACTTCTCCGAAAATGTAAATATTATTTTTTTTAAAGCAGCATATCTTGCTTACCTCAGCAAATCACGGCATCATTCATATCCCTTTTGTCTTCAAGGTCACAAGTGTCAATAAAAAAATGGTTCCCCACGAGTTTGCAGCGCACTATAATCCGGTGTTTTTTCTTAGAGGTTAGCGTCCCACTGGTGCAAGATACTGTGAGCCACCTTGGACTACCTTCCTTCCACCAAATCCCTCTCTTCCGCTTGCAGCCATCGTACGTGCAGCGTTGGCTTCGCGCCTGGTTGCCCATGGCGACGCCTCCAGCCACAGCGCATGCGCCCAAAAGGTGACTAGCACGAGACGCGTGGTGAAAAGAGTGGCAAATACGAAAGGGTTTCGTTCCAATGCTAAAGAAATGTTGACTGGTCGGCATTCATGCGTCACCCACCCTCAGATAGGGGCTCTGGGGAAGCGCTCGTAGGTCCCCTAGAAGAAGCTGAACGCTTTTAAAACATTAAATGCATTTTTAATATTTTTTATCGCGGTTGTGTGACATGATAAACCTAAAATTAAATCGATCTCAAACCCTTCAAAAAGTCCCCCTCCCCCACGATCCGATATTAAGAGTAAAATTTGCTAAAAGTAGACTGTTATTGTGTGCACGGCGTATCTTGAGTCCTGCAGGTATTTTATGAGCGGTTACGTCTTCCTGGAGAGGACGGCTTTAATCGTCGGCCGCCATTGTTTTTGTAACCGTCTTAGATATCAACAAGGCACTCTCCTACCAAAAACATGCAATTGATTGTCTGTGTTCGTTCTGGGGTGAACTCTAGGATGCGGACATTATAAGGTATTAATAAGGAAGGGGACAGAAGGGCCCTCCCACCGATCTGAAATTAAGAGTAAACTCCAGTAAGAGTAAACAACTAAGATAAGACGTTATTAAGGCATATAAGTAGCTTTTTGTACGTATGTTACTTTTACTGTATGATTTTTGCTGAAGGCCAGACCTGAAAGGGGCCACCGTGTAACTTGGTCACTATTTTGGGTGGATTACCGAGTCAGCCACCCACATCCGGAGGTGACACTTGGTGGCTCGGAATCTGCCACGAACCCTGGGTGAGCCATTGATCCAGGTTACCCGTAACACGATACCAGTGGCGTAACTAGGGTTTTGTACCGAGGGGGCAACGCTCGCCATTTAGCCGAATGGTGTGGAAAGAGAAACCAATAACAGTTAGGGGGTCTTGGGAATCGCGCAGTGAGCTCACCCAGCGGGCAGAGCTGACGCATTTTTGCTATTTTCCGGCAATTTCTGAACTTGTCATGTGTCATTGGAAACATTTTTATAAAATCAGTTTTGCTGACTGCATTACACGGATAAAAACAATTTATAGATATACTTACTACTAGCATGAGTCGTTAACACTCATGATGCTTTGTTAGAAATGTTGGTAAATTCAAGCAAATACGTCTTCAGTATAGTAAGGTTTTTTCAGTTATGCAAAAAAGTGACTTGGCCAATTTGCCGAATAAGCCCTCAAAATCTTGCAGTTCCCCCCCCCCCCCCCCACCTCTAGTTACGTCACTGTGCGATGCGGCTTATGACCAGTGACGTCGGGAAGGCTAAAATTGGTGGGATTTCACTTCATAGTGAAGTGAAGTGAAGTGAAGTGAAGGTGAAGCGAACGTTTTTTCTGGTCCATTAATACAGTGTAAAACAATTCGGGAATTTAAAAAGAAGCAAACCCCAACAAGAACTAAAGTCCGCGTGTGGTATATGAAGTGAAGTGCATTGTTCGCATGGTAACTACAAATTATGCGGTAGGAGAGGGTAGGAGCAACTTTCAGTAAAAGGGCACGCTGAGGCTTTTTTCTGGGGTTTTTTTTTTTTGATTGTCACCTTTTTTTTTACCCTTTTAGGGCTCTAGGCCCTTTCTCCTCGCTGCGACCAGCATTTTTCGGTGCAGAAAAGCAAAATACGGCATGTTTTTTCTTCGAAAAGGGGCCTGAAGGCATTTCTTCCAAAAAGGCAGGGGCAATGCCCCCCCCCCCCTCCGACCGTCCCCCGTGTACACGACACTGAATAGATTTGGTACTTGGCAGGAAGTAGAAGAGATATTAACATTCAATTTCAATAAATATTAAACTACGTGAGAATATAAATACAGGAAATCCATTTGTAACAAAAAGGTCCTGCTTGAGTGAAACAGTCGTGTGCAGGGCGGCTGGAAAAAAAAAAGGGAAAAAAAACCTTGGCAGTGAGAAACATTCTATGCTAATACATAAATTATTTTTAATGACAACGCCTAATTCAAGACTTTCCACTTCGTCCTATAACAAGAACTACGATCGGAGATATTTGCCAAATCTATGCACGCCAACACACTTTCTTATATCGTGTGGTAATTAGTTATACACTTTTTGGGGCAACGTATATAAAAAAAATATGACGGCCTCTGTGTTAGTCTTGGGTACAATTACCGTACAATCACTCATCGTACGTGTAAAATGACAGCTATAGTTGAGATAGTTATGCCTTACGGTAACAGCAAACAATTTTGTGAATGTAAGAAATCTCAGTGGGGAACAATTAATTTGCGGAAATGTGGTATTGAGGGCTACCTAATTTTGAAAAAATTCAGAGATTTAACAATCAGTTTTTGCGTTGTCCCAGCATGAGCTGCCATACCGCAGTACACTATTCACTAAGCACAGTATGTGTCAACCATGATTTTGCTTGCAGTAAGTTTACGTATACGTAATAAAAAAAATGTGCAAAACCCTTCTTAATTTCTTTGCTAGGTAGCATCAATACGCTGTGTCCACATTAAGTGCTGGTCGTAGGCATTGGTACTAAACTTCGGATGCCCTATTGATTTTGGGGCATCTGTATAGTCTTTCGTTTGCCCACGTGATTTAAAGTGGTATGCACAATACTCGTATCATCAGTATTTAAACTTTTGTTTTGAGAGAAAACAACATAAGAGGTTTTTTTGACATTTGATACCATCCTATTGCGATTGAACCAGTTTCTATTGACACGCAGATCAAAATTCAGATTTTGCAAACCTGAGTCATTTGTATTTAGCAAGACAGTATCGTCGCAATGCAAAAAGTAAACCATTAAAACCGATATTAATACAGAAATCTTTAATGTACAGTAGGAATAGAATTTGGCTCAAGATGGAGCCCGGGGAACATCATGTCTACTTGTTTCAAGACTACTACCAAAACTACCTATATTTAAAAGACTTAACGCTCGATTTCATGTAGCATGCTAGACGCGTCGTCCAAGCGTTGCGCTGAACTGAAAGCACGAAGAACGAAAAACCCCAATCGTAGCATTGATTAGTGTATGCGAGATGCACAAAAACGTGATATCTTCTCATTATTGGATTTACTGGTGTTGCAGCGCTAAAGGAACATTATTTTACGGTAATGGTGACTATTATTGAAGTCTTCGGACGATTTACTGCTACGTCAAAGGATCGTTTAACACATTTTTAATGAGAATTGAAAACGCCGTATAGCGTATCATACAGCACAATACACACGTACCGTGGTTGTTCTACTGCTTGAAATTCATGAAATTAAACCTCCGGAGGCTTTGTTTTGTCGTCGAGTGAACAAAGAGGTACGTAGCATGAAGCCATTGTTGTTAAACTTTAATAATTTGTTGTCAATGCAGTGTTTTAAGTTTAAAATTCGCGTATCGCGTGTCACACGTACCTTTCACAGTTCAGTCCGCTTGTTAGAGCAGTTCATTTTTGGGGTGTAAGTGGCGCGACTGGTGGCAGAATCGGTGGCTAACTGGACGACGCGTCGAATTTCTAACGTTAAGCCTTTATACATCCAGGTAGCCTTGCTACTACACTCTTGAGACTCTTGAAACAAGTTTGGTTCTTTCTTACAAACAGCTCTCAAACCATGAATCGGCATACCTCGTTTACCAACTGTAGCCAGTGTTTTAAGAAGAGTTTTATGGGTGTTTTATGTTGTACTGTAAGGGGTACGTGACACACTTTCCTACATCCAAACTTGCTTCCAAGCTTGCATCCAAGCTTGCTTCTGGCATTCGTAATACAAGGGTATGGATCTCTACTGAAGTGTGTGGTCTCCGGCCTACTGAAGGACATCGACCAGGTTTAGTTACTCCAGCGTAGATTCACAAAGGTATATCCCTGGACTGCAAAATGTCCCTGAACAATGAACGGCTGGAAATTGTTAACCTGGAGTCATTGGAGTTGAGGAAATTGAAGACAGATCTCATTTTAACTTTAAAAATCGTTATTGAGCACATCAGAAAACTTCTAAGAAAAATAAATAAAAATGACGTACAGGCTATATAAAACTAAAGCCAAGTAATAATAACGTGTTATAGAAGAATCACAATATGAAATGACGTTACAACGTCATAACATGTAACAAATTTTGCCCTTTTCCCAGGAGTGAGGTGGAGGGGGGGGGGACACGGTATATGAACAAACGGAGAAAGGCAGCTTAATGGTTAGTACGACTCTCTCTTATGCTAAAGGTCCCAGGTTCGAGCCTGAGTAGGCGCAGAAAGTTGAGTGAGCACAGCAACTGAATTCGGCTCGTAATGTGCCTAATATACATATACATATCTTGTACCCGGTACGTTTTAAAATGGATTTGCAGCAAAGAAATGAGTACCGACAGGCAAATAAATCCTTGTTACTGTACTTTTTTTTAAATAATTAAAAAAAAAAAGTTAATATCTTTTGAGCGTTAAGTCAGCCGAAGCAACTTAATGCTCATGTGGCTGAACCGGCTCATTTTTTTTTAACATTAACAGACTTTTTTGAGAAGAAGGAATATCTGGCAAAAGCCAACCCGGAGATTCGATCCGGGAAACCTCCGATCATCGTAGGGGACGAAAGATTGTTCAGAATTAGCCAGAATAGTTCCCATAGCCGATGATGAGTATGGTAGCCTCTCACGCTATACCCTGGCCGCAGTTCAGGCGGGGACTTCGTCTATTGGTCCCCTTTCCAAGTGTTCGACCAGATCCGCAAATCTCCAGGAACCAGGCACAGCCTCTCTCACCACTCAGCCACAATGACCATTTATGTGGCCTATTGATACAAATAATTTATGCGCGTCGTGTTAGGAGGGTAAGTGCCTTTAAACCGAAAGAAATTTGACAATTTATCCAGTGACGGACTGGATCAGCTCAACTGGACACGGAATCCTTTGCACGGGTCCATGCCTGTTTTAAATACTAAAATGCAGTCATACCAACCGGCCAGAGAAGAAGGAGGAAGCGGAGAGACTGAATCCTCTTCATTTGGGGCCATCTTCGACCTTTTTTCTCCCTCGCTTAGTTGATGTCGTTCGCTGAGACGGAAAATTCGATAGGTTCTCAGTCACATTACTATTTACATGCACCCATCCCAGATGTTCGTTTTACCGAATAAATCAAAGTACCCAATGCATATCGATCTCTTCAAACTATACTTTGTAAAACTGACCACTCCGGCGATTCGGATAAAGACGATGTCAAAACACACGTCGTCTATTACGACTTTAAGAATGCTTTTGAGTCTGTGGTTTACTCAAACCTTTATTTAAATTGGGCATTCCGGCTTTGGGAAACGCTTCTAAATTTATCCGCCGCTATTTATCCGCGATAGATCCCAGAGGTTCTTCGTCGGAACTGGAGGTCCTCAGCGGAGTCTACCACAGGTCTCCGTTTTGCGACCGTTACTATTTATGATTTTCTTTAATGACTTAACTGCCCAGCAGATGCGTGTTAATCAAAATTTGCGGACGAACTTAAACTCGATTCTGCTATCACAAATGATGCAGACTGCAAATGACATTTAGCCGAAATAAACTATGTTCTGAGCTGGCTAACATATGGCAACTTCCAATTTCAAACATATAAATGCTAACCTTACATGTTGATAAAAATAATACTGCATCAACTTACTTCTTATAGGTAATCTCTCACTTGCCAACGTTTACGAATTTAAGGACCTTGTATTGGAGTCTGGCTCTCCTCTGATCTAAAGTCAATACTTCATGCAGTAAATTGCTGCGGTCGCTTACCATTAACGCATGACAATGGTAAACCACTGTTTTGCCTCTAGTACTCGTAATACCAGGGAACGGGTCTTTAAAGTTTTCGTCAGACCTTTACGGGAGTATGCCAGCCCAGTGTAGTCTCTGGCCCTACTACGGGACATAGACCAGTTTGAGGTACTCCATGCAGCGTAGATTCACAAAAGGTATCCCTGGACTGCAATATGCCCATTACAATGAGCCGCTGCAACTTGTTAACCTGGAGTCGCTGGAGCTGAGAAAATTGAAAACATACGTCATTTTTACTTTAAAAATCGTCCGTGGCATTCTGTGGGGCAACTTTGGTTCTTCGAAATTAACTCAATTAACAATTAACTCAACTAAACTAACTCATTTAAACTTGTTATCCCTCCACCTCGACTAGAACGTTGATAATTTTTGTTTTGCCGTTTGAGTGGCCAAAGTTTGGAACTCGCTGCCTGAGGCTGCATTTTCGGCAAACGCCGTCCGTGGGTTTCATAACAGCCTGTGTGAACAGCATAAATTTTATGAAATTCCTATACAGCTCATTTAACTACAACGCATAATTTGCTACCTTGTTATTTTAAACAAGGTTGTAAGTGGGGCCACCCCGTTCCTGTTCCTTGCCACCAATAGGGTGGTGAAACATTTATTATTACCTTTTAATTCAGATTGGGCCAAGCAACATGCAGTCAAATAGCATTTAGGGAAATTTCCTGACTACCCGATAGACCAGTCCACTTCTGTTCAACAGTGCTTCAAAGTTTGAGGGAAGGGGGGAGGGGGGAGAGCACTATCAACTTAGCACCACCATATCGTGTAATCGTACTCAACTAAATACCGACACTTAGTGCTCGATTAATGCTCATTAGTGCTCCAAAATTAGAATCACTGCTCTTTCAATAATATAATTATAACACTTTCAAAGATGGCGGTACCAAATTGATGCTGACAACACCACCGTCTATTGTTAGCTAGAAAAATATGTCATTTTTTAGTGCTCAATTAGTGCTCATTAGTGCTCGAAAATTAGAATTATTGCTCTACAAGTCCGCAAATTATCACTCTACCACACACTACCTGACAGCACCACCCCCTTTATGATTGGCTCGAAAAAGATCTCAATTTTTTTAATGCTCAATTAGTGCTCATTAGTCCACGAAAATTAGAATTAGGGCTGTAAAATCCGCAAATTATCACTTTTTGGATGGATTGGTGCTGTTCATGCTGTAGCACCCACCACCGGTACAGAACGCCTCCAGACTTGTCCCATTTTTAGAGCTCTGCTCGTGCTCATTACAGCTCGACAATTAGAATTAGTGCTCTTTCAATAAAAGAATTATAGCACTTTCAAAGGAAGAGGTGAAAACTTTTATCCAACAGCACAACCCACATTGAGCGGCTCAAAACTTGTCCCATTTTTAGTGTTCGATTAGTGCTCATTAGTGCTCGAAACTTAAAATTAGTGCTCTTTCAATAAGATAATTACAACACTCAAAGCTGGCGGTGGATCAATTTGGCATGGCCACCTTTGAAAGTGTTATAATTATTTTGTTGAAAGAGCACTAATTCTATTTATCGAGCACTAATGAGCACTTATCGAGCTCTAAAAAATGGGACAAGTCTGGAGCCGTTCAGTACGGGTGGCGGGTACTACAGCGTGAACAGCACTAATCCAACCAAAGAGTAATAATTTACGGGTTTTACAGCACTAATTTTAATTTTCGTGGACTAATAAGCACTAATAAAAACTGAGATCTTTTTCGAGCCAATCATAGAGGCCGTGGTGCTGTCAGCATCAATTTGGCAGCGCCTCTTTTGAAGGTGTTATAATTCTTTTATTGGATGAGCACTAAGATTAATAATCGAACACTATGAGCACTAACGAGTATTAATTGTCGGTATTTAGTTGGATACGATTATACGACGCGGTGGTGCTAAAATTGATGTAGCTGCGGCAGCGGAGGTTGGGGGTGGGGGCGGGGGGTTAGTTGGGATATCCCGGGAAAAGCGCAATGTTTTCCTTACGTTTCTCCAGGCTTCGTTCCAGAAAGCTTAAAAAATCTATAAACATGGAACGGTAAACGATTTATCATCTGCAAAGAATGGCTGGAAAAGTTGAGCGTTAGTAAATGAGGGGTGTCCGAGTGCGACTTCCGGTGCCCTGCTAACCTGTTATTGTGTGGGAAACTTCCTCCGTCACATTCCGCTCGTCATTATCCGCTTATTTATTATTAAATCGGAAATGATAATCCCGTTTGTTCCCATACGAATCAGTTGGTCAGGGTCCCGTACGAGCAAGGCCGAAGGATGGAGGGGGAAAAAATGGCTTTAAATGAACGGACAGCTTATTATAACTGACCGCACGAATTTCCTCTTAACAGGTACGTTCTCATTTGAGTATAGACGATGTTGGTTTGCTTAGACGGTCTGAAAAGATGCCTTTTTTTTTAAACAGATGTTAAAGGGAGACGCACTTCATTAGAGAAGAGGGTGAGAGCGATTGCTCCTTCTAAAACCTTTTAAAATAAACCGCTTCAGCCAGCATTTTTCAAAATCGTGACTTCACTGACTGGTACATGGCTGAAGTGGCCCCCCCCCCCCCGCTCCAGCAAAACTAATACAGTTAATATCTCCGTTCCAATTCAATATTTTTAGACCAAACTTGGCCAGATAGTAGATACGCGTGGAATGTATTTTACTACCAAAAATTACGCAATTCTGTGCGGGAACATTAGCTACGCATAATATTGAAAATAGTTCACTTATTGTTGCTGTTGTTCTGCCACCGTTTCAGGAACTACTGCACCTACTAAAACTGCTAAAACACCTAAAATCTAAAACATGATCAAAGCCACAAATTTCCTGGTCCTTCATACTCAAAGAGACCATTATTTTAATTGATCGAGCCATTCCCTTGGTTACGGGAGAAAGAATAATCTTCTTACATTATAAACCAAAGTCTCATAGCAGAAATGAAGCAACCGCAACGACCCCCGGAAGGGGAACAATGAAAACGTGCGAGTGTGTCAATTCTTTGGCTTGAAGTTGAAACTGGGACGTTGTTGCCCTGAAAAGAAGTTAAAATTGGCACATTGTTACCTCGACTAACAATTTGCTCTGCGCGATCATCGCAAAGGCATGTCTTAAATGACGTCATGTACGAAGGACAGTTATTTTTCGCACGCTACTGGGAGTGGGGAGGGGCCTGAACGGGGAATGCCCGTTGGTGGGGCAGTACTTATGTTACAGCCACTATTTGATTACGATATTGCTTTGCGGAGAGAGAGGATTGACGGAAAGAGGAGTTTTACACAAAGAAAAATTGACTGTTGCAGTGAACGATCAGGCAGCACCGAGCAATTACTGGGAAACAACCACGGGTCAAACAAATCCCCGGGCGAAGACGGATACGATGTTAGTAACTTTATTGGGGCCATGGCCCGAAGCTGCATGCTCACTCTACTTGTGTATACAGAACATGAACAAACACTCGACATGTCAATAACCCAAATCACGGGACCCTGAACGATCAGTTTTATTGTTTTACATTGTTTTAAATATTGTAATTAGGCAACAATGCCAGTCAGAAAACACCAGCCGCAAGGCATAGACCGAACAATAAAGAAATCCTAACAATGCTGCTGAGCCAGCAATTATTCACCAGCGTTATCCTAATTCTGATTTTAGTTTACTAACACTCGACGTTTGGTGTTAATTCCAGTTTTTTCCAGTTTATAGACGACATTGCAGCACGCATTAAAAAAGGTGAACGGGTTATATGATTGAAGTTTCACCTAAAGTGCTTTTGTTACAGTTGCAACAATTGTTGATGACCGTTCATGGACAGAATCAAGCAATACAAATGCGGAAGAGGTAGCAAAAGTACATAAAATCAAAGACGAACGATAATTTGGTAGGACAAGAAGCACCATTAGGCCATTTTTCGCTTAACAAACTTACTTCCGGTTGAGGCCAAGGTTTAAATGAAGGAGACGGTCATGTTGCGGGAAGGAGACGGCCATGCTGGTGTTAATGACGTCATATTACACCAGAAAAGCGCGTCTATAAAATGAGATTGTTAGCTTGGTCGATAAACGGAAATTCATTTTTTTTAAAAAAGCTAATCTCCGTTTATTATAGTTTGCTTTTTTACGAAAATAAATGCTTTTTTTCGTCCGCTAGCAATGTAAACAGAGAGATTTGTATTTTTTAAAACTCCGTTTTGTGCAAATCCACTGGTCACGTGCTTCCTTGCAGCACACTGATTGGCTGTTCGGGCTACTTTGTCGGAATTGGTGAATATGACGTCACACCATGGTCCCAATCAGTACATTTTCACAAACACAATACTACCGGAAATCAGGGGAATGAACCATCATCTCTAGTCGCTCCATCTTTGCATAAAATGACAAATTTTATCCCAAGTTGTTCATCAACTACGAGAACAAACAAAGAAAACTTCCGTCGTCCATTTCCGAATGGGTTTATTGTACAATCGTGAATTTTTACGTTTTGTTTGCGTTTTTTTTTTTTTTTTTTACTAAACGCTGTTTTTCAAAAACATGTAATAAGTACCCGTGCTATACAAAAACGCTTTCCCTAGTCGTGAAAAGCGTTTTTAATAACGTTCCCGGGCGTGGCCGTCAGAGGTCGGGGCATTCCCACGGCGCGCATTCCTTTAGCTGGCGATAGATGAGTCGGGGCGTAATATCCGTAGATACACGGGTTGTCGGGTGGTTATTGGCGAACACTGCAGGAAAATGAAACGGACGTAAAGACGCTGACCTGAGGCGCACGATAGTCCAACACGCTTTTGCCTTAAATTTTGTATATTCTTTTTGCGGAATCCCGGGGAAAACTAATTTACAAAAAAAAAAACTAGAAAGTTTAAAGTTTAAACTTTTTCGTCGTATTTTTGCTTCTTTCCAGAAGACCGAGACTTAAAGGACCGGTCATGATTTATCTTCGGGGGAGGGGTAGGGTGTTAGTGACAGCGTCATGACTGAATTGTTTGGGAGCCGGCAGAGGGCAAATCTGGAAACAGAGTGGGCCAGAAACTTTTTTCAAGGTAGCCGCATTAGGTACTTATTCCGTTTAATTCAACTTACACGTTACGTAAGCTCCAATGCAGTCCAATTTTTTGTAAAATACGCCCCATAAACGCACAAATTAAATTAGGCCCTATTGCAAAGTGCTACAAAAATAAATAAATAAATCAATTTAAATAAATTTTTAAAAATGAAAGCTCCAGTTTATTCATTTGATATCAAGTTTGGACTGCAATTTATTTTCGTTTTTTTTTCTGTTAGTGATCTGAGTTTTGGGTCGGGGGGGGTCAGCCCGAGGGGGGGGGGGGGGATAATTTTTGTGGGGGATCATGGCCCACCCTGCCCCACCCCTCGCGCCATCACTGGGGGAGTGGGAATTGGGGTCACGCATTTTTGGACCCTCTCGAGGGTTGGGTCACACATTTTTTAAGGCCGTCGAGGGGGAGGGGGTCACAAACTTCTACACACTGACCAAACTGGCGGAAAAAGTCAATGTTGGACCTCAAAAACGACACTTTTCAGCACTCAAAAATCTAAAAACGCCGTATAGCCTCTCCCCATCATGTAAGATTTTGTCATTATTTCTGGTGTCATCCGGCGTAAAGTTCCTTAAAACACTTTCTGAAAAAATGTTTGGCACTATGGGGTATTTTTTCATGTTGCCCATGCTGACATTGTGAAGGCGTGGACATCCTGGCTCGAACTGCCTCACTGTAGTGCCAATATGTAGCCCTTACGTCTAAAGTTGTTCTACCATCATGAATCATGAATTTCGGTCCAAAAGTGGTTTAAAGAACACTTTCTTTTGAATGTATTTAAGAACATATACTTAAGTCACGGCTCATTTTCTGCTCAATCGGAAACCTGTTGATGCGAAATGCTGTTTTTTAATTGGTCCAGAGTAAATCATCTACACTTCGCTTAACATGAAAAAGCAAAAGCTTACTTTTTGCGATGGGGGGAGGAGTTAGGATATTTTGGACCTAGGGGTTGGAGGGGTGTAATATATAGTAATATAGCAATACTAGCGGAGTCGCTCGCTTCGCTCGCTCATTCCGCGTCGTCTCGCTCTCCTCCCCCTCCCCTCCCCCCGTCTCGCTCCCTCCCCCCCCCCTCATTTAATTTGCCGTTCGGTCGGTAGATGGCATCGTATGTTCGCGCTGCTGGCCGTTGCGTTCCGGGCGCAGCTACTATCTCAGCGGGGCTTGGCTGCTACTCTTATAATTTGCCTTTCCGTCGGTAGATGGCGGAGATAGTATCGTATGCAGCTGCTGTACCGCCGATGGCTGCTGCCTCTTTGGCTGCTGCCGATGGCCGCGTTGCGGATTTTGTGTAATTATATATAGAGACAATGCTCGAGGCATCCACCCACCCAAATTCCCCAGCGGCAGATGTTAAGTGGAAGAAGTACCACCATTATTACAGTTGTCTTTTGCCGCATGAGGGAGGAATCCGGAGTACCCGGAGGAAACCCTCGTGCAACGGGCGGGAAACAACCGGAGAAAAACCCGTACATATACACTGCCCATCGCCAGGATCGAACCTGGGTCTGTACGAAGCCAGAGATGTACAGCTGGGGCCAAGCCGCCTATCGAATCTGAGGCTCCGTGCTCGCAGCTAGGTGTGGTTCAAGGTTGGGAGGGAAAGTCATAAAAAATTTGGAGGTCACATTTTCAATTCCTCCGGCCTAACCCCTCCACCACACCCCCTCCCTTCCCCTGACATACATAATGGCCAGTACCTAAAAAGAAAGCGATGAAGTGCACACCAGGTCTACCAGGTCCGTTTTCCGAATTATAGTGCAGTAGAAATAGTCATAGAGTGTGGTTTGAGAGAACAAATAGTGTTTGTTAAAAAATTTCTGTGTAGCTATAAACCCCTCTTGGATATCGTATAATTTTGATCTGACGTCCAGTCAAGTTTCAGCAGAGAATTAACGGATTTTTCTCTTTTCCTGGGGGGGGGGGGCCGGCGGGGTTAAATGGATAGGATTTACGTTAACGGATCAGGAATAAAAATTGTCTAAAACCTTGTAGCACGTGATGGTAAAATAAGAGTGGCCGCACACCAGATAGACTATGTATTAGACTATGACGAAAAGTTGCGAGACAAAACGTCGCATCTGGTGGAGAGACCCCAGCGGACGTAACTAGAAGCAGCTTCGTTTGGTCTGGGACGAAGGATTGCGTGTCAAACTTCTTAAGTTGTCAAGGCGTTCACGCGCATGCGAATTTCGTCCGTGCGTGTATACGGACTGATATCTAAGTAGTAATTACTGAGTGGTCAATTAAATTTCGTCGAATTTCCACGTATTACTGAGTGACTGAGTGTGTGAGCTTATTACACAGCAAACAATTACAGTCTGAGTTTGTTATTATTTAGAAGCAAATAGAAAGATAGTCACAAAAGTGACAAACCCACACACCACAAGAGCAGATGACCACCATTTTCTGCCACTTTTGAGAGGAGAAATTGTGGTTTTCGACTTTTTATTCTTTTATTTATTTTTTATTAATTATTGTGTTATGCTTTTAAACATGTGATTATTTAATGGCCTTGCCATGTTTTAATATTTTAATTCACAAACTTGATAACAAAAAATTTATTATTTTCGGAACGTTTTTCGTATTTTGTTTTTCTTGGTTTTTATCTTTAATAATTTGTTTCTGTGCCATTTTTTTTTTCCATTCCTCTGAAAACTGTGGGGCGCCATGTGCGACATAATTCGCTCCTCGAAAAAAATTGAAATTAAAAAAAAAATGCTAGTTCGCCCAGAATAAAACAGAAAAAAAATTAAGTTCCTCAACAATAAAAAGTTTTACAAAAAAATAAAGTTTTATTAAAAAAAAAACAAGTTTTGCAAAAAAATAAAATTTTTGAAAAAATAAAATTCTGTAAAAAATTAAAGTTTTAAAAAAAATTAAAGTTTCGCAAAAAATGAAAGTTTTGCAAAAAATTAAGCTTTCACAAAAAAATATTTTTTTTTGCAACGAGTTTCGCAAAGCGGTCGAAAGGTCGCGCCACTGCCGCCGCATCTGCTGCGCCAGCTCAGGCGAAGACGAAGATTGCTACACACTGCCTTGCATTGCTCGACAGGGATTTCGTGTGAAGAGAAATGTATACGTACATCTGTAATAAGTGCATTTGTTTTATAATACATCCATCACACACAACATTGAAAGCTAGACCGTGGGGCACTCAGTTTTTACGTGAAGGCTGACGCTTGTGTTAACACGAATCTCGTACTAACGTCCATAATACAAACAGTCCTCTTATCTCGTGGCAATCCTTTGTCAAAACCGTAGACCAATCCTATTCATCAACGGTGTTGCGCTTGAATGTTTTAGTGTGACCTCTAGCAAGAATTTATAGGGCAACATTTGTAATATAGTAGCAACATACTCGCTGGCAGTAAAAAAGTCACGCTGATCACATTTATAATACCCATTCGTCAGTTTGTAAACTTCAAGCAAGTCTACACGAGGACGTACAAAATTTCCCCTACTAATTTAATCAATTTAATCCACAACGTCAAATCCATAAGGGTCTGGGATTTGACGTTGATGAATAGGATTGGTCTACGGTTTTGACAAAGGATTGCCACGAGATAAGAGGACTGTTTATATTATGGACGTTAGTACGAGATTCGTATTAACACAAGCGTCAGCCTTCACGTAAAAACTGAGTGCCCCACGGTCTAGCTTTCAATGTTGTGTGTGATGGATTTATTATAAAACAAATGCACTTATTACAGATGTACGTATACATTTCTCTTCACACGAAATCCCTGTTGAGCAATGCAAGGCAGTGTGTAGCAATCTTCGTCTTCGCCTGAGCTGGCGTAGCAGATGCGGCGGCAGTGGCGCGACCTTTCGACCGCTTTGCGAAACTTGTTGCAAAAAAAAATATATTTTTGAAAATATAATTTTTTGTGAAAGCTTAATTTTTGCAAAACTTTCATTTTTTGCGAAACTTTAATTTTTTTGCAAAACTTTAATTTTTTGCGAAACTTTTATTTTTTGCAAAACTTTAATTTTTTGCGAAACTTTTATTTTTTGCAAAACTTTAATTTTTTGCAGAATTTTATTTTTTTCAAAAATTTTATTTTTTTGCAAAACTTGTTTTTTTTATAAAACTTTATTTTTTTGTAAAACTTTTTATTGTTGAGGAACTTAATTTTTTTCTGTTTTATTCTGGGCGAACTAGCATTTTTTTTTTAATTTCAATTTTTTAACGAGCAGTGAATTATGTCGCACATGGCGCCCCATAGAAAACGCATTAAACGAATTATCATTCGATAAACAACAAATGTCGGACTGGCAGAATACCTATCACACGTCGTCAAAATCCCAAATGAACACAAACACCATACTGAGTCGCAGAAAACATAATTCCTCGTCATCGTGACCTTCGCAATCGGTCGAGTAGGACGACAAATGCAGGCGGTTCCTCAGTACCCCTGCGCGTTTCTGTTTGGTGAAATAGGTCAAGGAAAGAGCGGGGGACGGACAAGGACGGGTGGGGGATGGGACCACCATCTGTTGTCCAAAGTGAACCACCAAATTAGTTTGTTTGGGCTAGACAATATAATCCCTCCATTAAGCTGTATAAGGGATAAGTCCAGCGATGACGGCTGATATTATGTAAACAAACGCGTAATGGCAAACCGGTAAGAAATAAAAGAAAACAAAGGCAAACTTGACATTCTAAGGTTTCAAACAATGAGCCAGCAGGCGAATTCCATGCATATAAGGAGTTAGGAGACGGAAATCCAAGCGGGCTGAATCATGGGTAACCAAATATCAAAACTGTGGTCATCGTGGCTCAGCGGTGAGAGAGCTCACCCGGTTGCAGGAGAATTGCGGATCTGGTCGAACCCCTGGAAAGGGGAATTTGGCACAGTTCCCGCCAGGATTGCCGGCCAGGGTAGCGTTAGATGGACGGCAACGAGACGGCCACAAGACGGCCGCAAGTAATTGATAGAGCACATATCAGTTTTCATTGTCGGTCGCTCTCCCTTTTTCTTTGCTACCATGAAAAGAATGAGCCCGCTCGCCCTCTTGCAGATTGTTGAAGCTTCGTTTGTTTAATCCTCCCTTACAATGTCTCCAATGCCTATTTATTTATGTCCAATGTACAAAGGCGCATTTATTATTTCACATGCACAAAGGCGTATTTATTTATTTCACATGTACAAACGCGTATTCCAACCATTTTTGCAGGAAAGAATCATATGTAATGTAAGTGTATGGACTCCGGAACAGGGGATACGCTGAATGAGGGAGTGAAGCAAACGAAAAACACCCTTTCCTAGCCAGGGCACGCAAAAACACATAGACGGGATACACGCACTCCGTAACAAACACATGAGGACGGAAATCGTCCCAGTGTTTTTAACGGTGCATCAAACACCACCCGTGCGTAGCACGGGCTTCCCCTAGTATATAATACGCTTAGGTTGGGCAAGCAAATTCATCATTATTATGCATTACAATGAAAGAGGGTGTATAATGAAAGAGGGCGAGCGACCGATAATGTCAAACAAACAGATGTGGCCTATAACAATCGACATGTTGCATTAATAAAGCTAGCTCTTAAGAGCCGACTTGGAAGAGTTTCAAACTTGGTTGAGTAAATATCACTGCATGCACAACCGTTGTTAGGTTTGTTGGGCTTGGTATCAGAACAGAGAAACATCCTCCATTGAAAATAAACAAATCAGCAAGGGTTCAAAGAGTGAGCAGAGATGGGGATATTCACACCACATAATAGGGGACACCGGGCCCCACTACAGTGTTACCTTCAGGTATGCGGGAACCAGCTAGCCGGCGTATGTTACGCCGGGGGGTACAGCTAGTATAACAATAATAGTTTAAAAATTTCTGTCTAAGTAAAGCCGGCCTTAAAATGTATTGCTAAATTTGTTTCTTGAAGCTTAAGGATAATAATATTATTGTTTTATTATATTTTGAAGCTTGTAATGAAGAACAGAAAGTACGTTACAAAGTTAGTTTGTGATAGTTGGTGAAAACGGGCCACGAGTACAACCCTTCTGATTCCTGCGAGTGCAGAACAAGAAGGGTGACAGATGACAGCGAGCTGACTACGAGTTGACTGCAAGTTCAGTACGAGCGCCGTGGAGCATGCTCCGTAGGTGGGGGACTTCTCCCGGGGAATCCGCGTCATCTAAATCTCCTTTGCTATTGGTTGTTGGAGCAGAACAATAGCCCTAATCCTCTTACTCGCTGCGTGTTTTTCTGACCAGGCTTGAAAATTCAGCGAGTTCGCTACATGGGCGTTTCAAAGGCACGAGAATTGCTGAAGATGAGCTGCTTATACGGGGCTCGGTGAGGGAAGGGGCTTACAGTAGCAAATATTTCTCGGACCTTATTTTCAGTTGTTTCCCTTCCCGTTCATGATCGCCGAGTTAAACCATGTTGGCCGGCGGTCACCGGGTCCAGCCGGGTTACTGGGTCCACCGTGTCCAGCCGGGTCACCGGGTCTAGCCGGTTCACCGAGTCACTGGTGCAGTCCGGGTCAACCTATACGTCCGGGTCACCGATTCAAAAAAAAACTGACCCGGTCCAACTCTGAAGTAAAAAGTGTCCTCCACCTTAACACGGCAGCACTTACTTGCTAGGACAAGTTAAAAACAAACAGAACCATAAAAATGTTTTTTAACTTGTCTAGCAAGTTCTGCCTTGTTAAGACGGACGGTTTTTATACTTGCCACTTGACTCATGAATTAATTGTGTTATTTGTAATTTGGTTTTACTTGTAACTTATCTTGAGATGAGCCGAACGCCGAGTTTCAACGTATGTTTTTATACCTGAATTTTACTTTGTAACATTCTACAGGTGCTCTTAATTTTAATTAGAATAACGGAAACACTAATCTGTGAAAGAAATAAAATACAACTACCCCGACTTGGACCCACGACTTCCCATTTACTGGCCGGGCACGCTAGCCAGTGCGCTACCGGGGCGGACCCTGGCTGCAGGCTCCAACCGAGATAAGTAGCTGTTCGGTCTTTCTTAGTGATGACGTACAGGACACAAACATACACAAGGAGGGAAGGCAACATTGCTTCGTGGCCTCCACACTAGAAATAATGCAAGTAATAAATAAAGGATAAATCACTAGGTAAAGGGTAAACAAAGCCATAAGTCTGCATTAAAGACAGACCTTTAATGTGGGCTGTTTGTTTCGTTAACCATTTAACTTGAGATTTATTTTTTTATTTGTTAACTGTCAGACTGCCTGAATGGGGAATGGAACCCACGACCTTTTGAAAACAAATGCCGAAGCTTTTCCATTCGATAAAGGGTCGTTAAGCATTTCCGTTCATAGGTCGTGCGTTCAACTCCCGCCTCAGACAGTCTGACAATTAATTTCCAAAACACAACGGAAATAAGTAGTCGTGTGTACTGGTGACCTAAAAGCCAATTAAATCAATGCACGAAATAGGATTGGTTGATGTTAATCCACCCAAAACCAAAACTGGTATAAGAGAAGCCGCCAAGTTTCCAAAAAGGGTCGGCCTTTGAACGTAGTGATACCATTCAACCAGGGAAAAGCCGCCAAGGTTAATCCTATATTAACCAAGTTAATCGCACAGACTTTAGTTCGAAACTTTAGTTCGAAAGTTAAATGAAAACTTGAAGATTGCTTGTGGCTTCTAGTTCACCACTCAGAAAGGTTGAACAGCTGTTAAGCTCGGCTGAAACCAACCTGTAGCCAAGGTCCGCCCCGGTAGTGCAGTAGTGAGAGTACCCGGCTAGTACGCGAGAAGTGGTGGGTTCGAGTACCAGTTTGCGCAGTTGCCTTTTCTTCCTTTCTCATTATTAGTGTGTTTTGTATGCTCACAAGTAGGCCAATTTTTAATTCAGGGACTGTTTGCTACGTTGCGTCTGAAAGTTAATTTCAAAAGGGAGCGAAAATAAATGTGCACCCATTTTAAAGAGTTGAGAAAGTTCTGCACTGATATCAAAAGTTACCACTGTTAGGGCGCGTTTATGCAACGTCTCGCCTTTGCATTCTCGCAGCTAGAAGCTAGAAATCATCTGAAATTCCAACATGGCGGCGGTTTTAGCTACGTCGACTCGCAATGAAAACAGTGAATAATCCAAGTTCGGAAGTGGCTGTGAAAATTTCGTCAGGAGGAATTCTTTATCTTATTGTCACGGATTATAAGACTTAAAGCATTTACTCAAACGATGTCGGATTTAGCTAATCCAGGTAGCGTTGTTACCATGGCAACGACAACTTTACCATTGTGATTATATTCTAGCTGCGAGAATGCAAAGGCGAGTCATTGCGTAAACCCGGCCTTACACTTTCTTCACATGAGACAATCCTGAAGCAATGAATGCAACATTTCACTAAGGTTGGCGAGGAAATTTCCAGTATTTTTCCAGAAAAAAAATTAATTTTTGCAAAATACGCCAATATTTTCCAGTATTCGTTGCGAACCCTACATTCACGTTCCTGTTTTTTTTCTCCTGCCTCATGGAAGACAGTTTTACCACATTCACTCAAACTTACGAAATGTTGCAAACTGTTTACAAGTGGGGAACGCTAAGTAAGAAGAGCGCATGCCCTTTTACTGTTATTATGCGTTTGGCAATTTGAGTAGAAGTCCCAAACCCATGGAGTAGATGACCTTACCCAAAGCAGTAGATGACCTTAAACTACAGTACATAAGATGGGACGTTTTAATTAGAAGAGTTTGAGAATGGAGAAGACTCCTACATAAACATAGCCAGAGCTCATGCGTCGCACGGCGTTGCTTGTAGGCCTAAAGCCCTAACCAAACTGGCTGCTCGCGGCTGCACGCCGACGTAGTATGGTGTCAAAAAGACTTCAGTATTGGTCCTTAACGCTACACCAACCACACGATTGCTGCAATGTTGACCTTGTGGGCACGTAGTTACGCTTAGCTTCGCACGAAATTTTCTTCTGTCTGGAGAGGCCTTTACTGTTGTGACTATTGTTTACTATACAAAGTTTGGGCTACCCTGCTGTGGTTTTATATGCTTATTAGTATTAGAAAACGCTTAAGCGTATAAAATACACATGTAAGCCGTAAAAAAACTCAATTCTCTAAAGGAGCAGATACAAGAAAAAGACATGTAAGCCATCATCATCGCACTAATACGTGTAAAAGAAATTCCAGCGGCCCAAAAATCCAGCTGGAGCTTCTTTTACACGTATTAGCTGTGTTTGCACATATTAGGCGTGCTTATTTGATTTTGGTGAGAAGCTAATGAATCTTCTATCTGTTCCTTTAGAGCATTGCGATTTTTAAGCCTTACAGAGTTGGCAAAAAAGCAGAAAGCTAAAAATCAGTTTAGTAATTAAAAGTATAAAACAGAGTAGCCAACAAGTGCAAGTGAAAGACGAAATCACGACGTTTCGGTTCTAGATCGCAACCGTTTTCAAGTGAAGGGTTTAAAACACTCCAAACAACTTAAAAATTAATAAAACAACAGCAGAGTAGATAGGTCATGATTATAAACCTTATAAGTCTTAAGGATGTAAGGTACCATACTAAAATTAAAAATTAAAATTAAATCAAATTAAAGTCAGTACAATTCGAAAGAATGTGGCAGCATTCAGCTCCTAACTCAGCCAAGTCCGCTTGTCACATGGTAAGAGAAGTAGGAGCTGGATCATAATTTTCGTCAATTTTCGTGATTTACCTTAATTTGCAGATTTTATGGAAAATGAAAACAAACATTGTTTTGTAAATGATGGGCATTTTTTTCCCCAAATGGTGGTTATTTTCTTTTTCCAATTACGTGCCTCACTCGCGCTGCTGCGCTTGCTGCGGCTAGACATGCAACATCAGAAACCAAAACCAAAAACTTGTCCGGCCTGAGATAATTTTCGTTTACTAATGTTTTGGTGGAAATCAGATTTTCTTGTTGCGCTCTATTCTCGCATTATGACGTCGGCCTCACTATGGCTGTGAGTAGCGTTTTAACATGTTTTAATAGTTTTTTGTTTTTTTTAATTAATAAGCGTTTGCGCACGTTTCCGTTGTGATTTTCTGAACCAGAACGACAAAAGGATTCGGCATGTAGGTGAATTAGGTCGATAGCGTGAAAAGTAGCTCTTTTATATAATTACAGGTTCATGTTAATGTCTACATTTTAAGCTATAAAAATTGAAAATCGGTTCATTGATTCCATCAGTAAGTGAGAGCAAAATTTCTCCAACAAAAAGAACAACAACAACAAGATTATTGCACCATTTTGTACCATTTTGCACCATTTTTACCGTCTTGTACCGTTTCGCGCTATTTTACACCGTTTCGTACCATTTTGTATCGTTTAGCACTGTTTCGCACCATTTTGTAGCGTTTCGCACCGTTTTGTACCATTTTGTACCGTTTTGCACCGTTTTATACCGTTTCGTACCATTACGAACCATTTTGTACCGTATCGTACCATTTTGTACCGTTTCGCATCATTTTATAGCGTTTCGCACCATTTTATGCCGTTTTGCACCGTTTTCACCGTCTTGTACCGTTTCGCGCTATTTTACACCGTTTCGTACCATTTAGTACCGTTTAGCACTGTTTCGCACCATTTTGTACCGTTTCGCACCGTTTTGTACCATTTTGTACCGTTTTGCACCGTTTTATGCCATTTCGTACCGTTACGAACCATTTTGTACCGTTTCGTACCATTTTGTACCGTTTCGCACCATTTTGAACCGTTGTGCACCATTTTGTACTGTTTCGTGCTGTTTCGTGCCGTTTTGTACACTCTGGCCTGTAGCGTGAAGATTGTGCAGCCATAATGCGTGGCGCGCTGCTCTTTTATTAACTATGCTAGTGCATGATGGGTAGCAAGCATTGTGGGTACTGGAATGGCACTGTCGGCGCCATCTAGCCAAGGGCCAGATAACAGTTAAACTCCTTACTGTATGTATAAACTCAAGAGGTGTCCATAGATGTAAACAATATGTGACGCTACCAACATACACATGTACATACATTCCTTGGAGCAGAAAAATGATTTTTGACTATTATATTACCTAATGTAGAATACAGTCGCTACTACAAAACAAAACAAAAAAAGGCTTCGTGTAAATAGACCTGATTGGATGTGGCGTTTTTAAGAGACAGCCTTTTATTTTGCTGTGACTCCATTGTGTGGGGTACGCTACAACGTTTGCTTGTTTACCGTGATTACAGTGAAGGAATACAATGTGTGTAATAAAATAAAATAAAACATTGGAGATAACAGTGCGAACAGCTAAGATTACAAAATTTAAAATATCCACAGCTAACTAACTACGTCTAATATTGTGTGCTCTCTTTAGACAGTTTATTTTATTTTATATTAGTATTAAAAAACGCTTATGCGTATAAAATACGGATGTAAGCCTTAAAAAACTTGAAGCTTTAAAGGAACAGATATTGGAAAAAGACATGTAAGCCATCAGCGTCGCACTAATACGTGTAAAAGAATCTCCAGCGACCCAAAAAACAAGCGACGCTGATGGCTTACATGTCTTTTTCCAATATCTGTTCCTTTAAAGCTTTAAGTTTTTTAAGGCTTACATCCGTATTTTATACGCTTAAGCGGTTTTTAATACTAATATCCCGTATTTTTTTTCATGTTTCAGCAAGAGTAACACAGACAAGAACACTGTATAATCACCTTAAAATAACTGTTATAAAAGAGTCTTTTCCATGGCTGATTCGTTTTATGCTGCTAAGAATGACTTTTGCACCCAATTTCATGTTTTTAGCTTGATCTGTAAGAATTTGTTGCCCAAACTCCTGGGAG
>JAHWFP010052780.1:27498-80853 GCA_023313725.1 Lithobius niger | reverse complement strand
CAGAATACTGCAGTCGCATGAAAATCGTGTTCAAAAGGCCCTGGTCGGTGTTAATACCTATATTTTAAGCTATACAAATAGAAAATCGGTTCATTGGTTCGATCTCTAGGTAAGCGCAAAATTTCTAGCCCATTTGGCTTTCCGTGTCAAGAATATTGTAGTTACATTAAAATAGCATGCGAAAGACCATAGGCCTTGTCCATACCTACGTTTTAAGCTATAGAACTCTAAAATCGGTTCAGTAGTTCGACCTCCAAGTAAGGGCAAAGGGTACATTAATGATTTCTGCGCAGTGTTCTGCAATAATAATTGCTATGCCGACTAGAATACTGCAATCACATCAAAATCGGGTTCAAAAGGCCCTGGTCGGTGTTAATACCTACATTTTAAGCTACACAAATTGAAAATCGGTTCATTGGTTCGATCTCTAGGTAAGGGCAAAATTTCTAGCCCATTTGGCTTTCCGTGTCAAGAATATTGTAGTTACATTAAAATAGCATGCGAAAGACCATAGGCCTTGTCCATACCTACGTTTTAAGCTATAGAACTCTAAAATCGGTTCAGTGGTTCGACCTCCAAGCGATAATAATAACTGCTCTGCCGACTAGAATACTGCAGTCACATCAAAACCGGGTTCAAAAGGCCCTGGTCGGTGTTAATACCTACATTTTAAGCTATACAAATTGAAAATCGGTTCATTGGTTCGATCTCGTGGTAAGAGCAAAAGTTTTAGCCCATTTGGCTTTCCGTGTCAAGAATATTGTAGTTATATTAAAATAGCCTGCGAAAGGCCCTAGGCCTTGTCCATACCTACGTTTTAGGGTATAGAACTTGAAAATCGGTTCATTGGTTCGATCTCTAGGTAAGGGCAACATTTCTAGCCCATTTGGCTTTCCGTGTCAAGAATATGGTAGTTACATTCAAATAGCCTGCGAAAGGCCCTAGGCCTTGTCCATACCTACGTTTTAAGCTATAGAACTCTAAAATCGGTTCAGTGGTTCGACCTCCAAGCGATAATAATAATTGCTCTGCCGACGAGAATACTGCAGTCACATCATAATTGGGTTCAAAAGGCCCTGATCGGTGTTAATACCTACATTTTAAGCTATACAAATAGATAATCGGTTCATTGCTTCGATCTCTTGGTAAGAGAAAAATTTCTAGCCCATTTGGCTTTCCGTGTCAAGAATATTGTAGTCACATTAAAATAGCATGCGAAAGACTCTAGGCCTTGTCCATACCTACGTTTTAAGCTATAGAACTCTAAAATCGGTTCAGTGGTTCGACCTCCAAGTGAGGGCAAAAGAGTACATTAATGATTTTTGCCCAGTGCTCTGCAATAATAATTGCTCTGCCGACTAGAATACTGCAGTCACATCAAAATTGGGTTCAAAAGGCTCTGGTCGGTGTTAATACCTACATTTTAAGCTATATAAATTGAAAATCGGTTCATTGGTTCGGTCTGTAGGTGAGAGCAAAACCTTTAGCCCATTTGGCTTTCCGTGTCAAGAATATTGTAGTTGTATTAAAATAGCCTGCGAAAGGCCCTAGGCCTTGTCCATACCTACGTTTTAAGCTATAGAACTTGAAAATCGGTTCAGTGGTTCGATCTCCAGGTCAGAGCAAAGAGTCCCAACAACAACAACAACAACAACAACAACAACAACAACAACAAGAAATGGCCATGCTGTGGACGCCGAACGGTTCAATTGTTGTCATTAAAATTTGGAATGCGGTGAAATAGTTATGACACGACCCCAAATACCGAATTTCGTTGGTCTATGTCAATTTTGGGCGAAACTATAGGAGTTCAAAGTTTGACGTTTAACACGGAAGTTCTTGCTGAGGCTTACATAAGGACCGCTACCGCGTCCTTGATAACGCTATCGTCTCGCCCTTTTGTATCAGGGTACAGACTGCCATTCGCCATCTGTCATTATAGTTTACCATTTCAGCGAACGATGGCGCTACGTGTTTGATCCTTGCAAACGTTTATAAGGTTCAGTTTCGTTTCGTGTTATTTTAGTTTCAGTTTCGTAGCAAAAACTGCTTGTTAGTGCGCAGCGTAATGCCAACAACGTGTTTGATAGATGAAATGGCAGTAGAATTTAGAAAAGAACGTAGTCTGCTGCAGAGAAGATAGCACTGTAATTACACACAAAAATTACTTGAATCATAAAAAGATTCTTTATCCCAGGTTTCAATTTCTGTAAAACAGACGCATGCAACGTTCCGCCATCTAGTGGGCAAAAACTCAATTAATAGTGGAAACTCAACGAAGGCGCCCAATCACGGAAATGCGCGGAACGAAAATAACTTCATTTTAAGAAGCTAACTTAATAATTGGTTCGCCGTTTGCCTACCTCCTAAGTTCTGCGAGTTATAAAGGAAAATCGGAACAGAAATGGGAACCACGTTTACCGTCACCATTTGGCTGTGAAAAATGGCGAATAGCACAATTATCCAATAATTAGTTCGGCACTGTAAAAATAATAATAATAATAATATTAATAATAATAACACTTTATCACGTGAAGGTAAAGAACAGGAACGAATCCGTTTGCGTTCTGCCCACAATTACAACTTAGTCGTTGTTTTTTTTTTTTAATTAATTTCTTTTGAGCCTTAAGTCAGCTGAAGCAATTTAATGCTCGTGTAGCTGAACCGGCCCAATTTTGAACATTACCAGACTTTTAGAGAAGAAGAAATATCTGGTAAAAGGAGGATCCAATCCGGGGCTTCGATCCGGGAAACCTCCGATCATCGTAGGGGGCCGAAAGATTATCCAGAGTTGACCAGAATAGTTCCCGCGTAGTCTCTGAAGGAGTAAAAACCAATAACGCTTAAAAATGCTTAAAACGCCTAAATAATGCTTAATCTCCCACAATTACTACTAAAACATAATAACACTTAAAATGCCTATAGATGCTTAAAATGTTTTTTTTTAAATGCTTAAACTGCCCACAATAGTAGTAGTAGCAGTAAGTTTATTCCAATTAAAAATGGAACAGTAACTCGCAACAGCACAGGCTCGCGTGTGAGGTAATTAAAAATACGTCAATTCGGAAAAACACCATTTGTACTACAATATGGAAAGACAGTAAATAGTAACTACAATAGGTTCATAAGAGAACAGGGACATACAAAACGAATACAATATACTAGGTTAACAACATAACAAAACATTGATAATTAGCTCACTATTTTAAAAAAGGATTCCGTATCGTCCAAAGACAGTAGCCAATCATACGTTTGCTTCTTAAAAGTTCTAAAATTGCTTGCCATCTTGCCTTCAATCACAAGAAAACCATAACAACACTTAAAATTTTTTTTAAGTGCTTAAAATGCTAAACATTCTTAAACGCTTAAAATGCTAAAACTAATGCTTAAAAATGCTTAAAAAATGCGTAAATACTTAAAGAACTTAAACTTTTTTAAATGCTTAAAACGCATTTCGGTCCCCAGGCATGTTGGGACTATGTCACAAGCAACACCAAATTAAAATTTCAGCAACAAATTCGAAAAATTCAATGCTCGCAGTCTATACCACGCGCTATGGCTGTTTGCTGTGACGTGCACGTCACGTGTCTGGCTAGTCCAATCAGATGGCCAAACACCCGTTGTTCTCGTTCGTCATTGGCTAACTCATGGTGACGTCACGGCAAACAGCCATTGCGCATGGTAGCGCAAATGAAAAGAATCAAAGTAATGACATTAACGATATTATTGGGCAATGCATTCCAAACATTAACCACTACTATCTGTTACGAATAAAAAATTTTCGACAATTAACAAACAAGAAATTGATTGGGAATAATTCGAGATTCTTACAGATGGGGGGGGGGGGGGAGGATTTTTTTACCATTTGTAAATTTCGGGATGTGACTCTGTCCTCACATCTTGAGTCATAGTGATATTTTTCAGTATTTAGTCGAAAAGTTGACAAAAGAAACGTTAAATAATTACAGATTACTGACAAAAAAAAAAATAAAATGATTTAAAAAATAACGCAATAAAGATAATTAAAACTGGAGTTAAAAGATAAATAAACAAACATCCGGATGCTACGACGGGCGCTTGTTTATTTAAAACGAAGTAAATTTATATTGCGTAGAAATCTTCACGAAGATGATGAATTTGACAAGTTAAAACAATGGAATTTCTACATGCATCCGTTATGTAAATTTGTAGGGCGTAAATCATCTCATTCCGTTCGACCGTTGATTCCCCGACATTTCGTCCCACGACAATTCGTCCCAAAAGTTCGCACACTGGACAATTCGTCTCCATTTTTTTCACAACTTCGCCCACCAAGCAAAAGTTTAAAAAAAAAAAACAAAGCACAGCCCAATGATCCGATTCGTGTACATTTTTCCCCGGCCACCCCTGCCCCCAACAAAAAATAAGACAGCGGACGTATCCCCGCCCCCTCCCCCACAGCTCGGACATTTTTTTCCCGGATAATCCCCAACTCCCCCCTGGAAAAAAAGATTTGTTAAAAATAAAAGTTAAATTGTTATTTAAAATAACGTTTCACTAAACCATGCGCAATGGCTGTTTGCCGCGACGTCACCATAAGTTAACCAATGACGAACGAGAACAAAGGCTGTTTGGCCGTCTGATTGAACTAGCCCAGTCACGTGATATGCACGTCACAGCAAACAGCCATGGCGCGTGGTATAGGCTAGGCAATTTATTTGGCTTTGCATGGGAACGACAAACATCGTAAAACCTCCCCAATCAGAACTACCGGAAATTGTCCTTACAATTTTTAGTGTTTAATTTTTTGTTTCAATAAGTATGGTACTTCAAATGTTTAAAAAATATTTTTGCGATTAACGAATTGAACGAAAAAAATCGTAAGGGAAATAAGTGTGTGAAAAATGTTTCAAAAGTTAACTTTTACACATAATAAACTATAAAAAAAAAACACTCAAAGCACACCCGATACTTAAAAAAAGTTACACTGAAAACTATTATTTAAAATCATGGGTGTGGGTGCAAATTGTCCGGTCAGTAACTCTGCGATGAATTGTCCGGGGACGAAATGTCCGGGGGCGAATATCTTGGTGCCGATGAGCATACCCGCATAGAGGTGAACGAGACGTCACATGTTTTTAATGCGGTTTTATTCACATGTCATGATTTGCACTTCATTTTAGTATCTTAAAAAATACGGTTTAATACGGTTTTATCCACACACCGTGATTGTACTTCATTTTTAAAAATATGGTATCAAGTCAAGGCAAATCCTTTTTGTTGACTTTACTAAGTGCATCAATGTAAGCACGGTGGGCAATCAGGAAATCGTCAATTCAGTACACTTTTAAATCATGATGAAGTGAAAATACTAAGACAGAAACGTCAGTAGACTTAATTATGTTAAAAAATCACTTTATAAAATTAACACACTTAATTGTTTGCTGTTCACTGAACTTCATAAAAGCCTAAATATCTTCTCCGTTACAATGTCAACACGATTTAATTCAAGTGGTCTGTGCAGTAATACTGTAGGATTTTTTTTTTCTATTTTCATTTATTTATAAATTTTCCTGAGCCTTAAAGGGACTCGCCTCCTTGCCGCAAGGCTGCAAGAGGTGCAGGGACTGGGGTCGGTAATGTCGGGCGGAATTAACTTATGAGATGGGTTGGAGTGAAGGATGGCTCAGTGATGGAACGAAATTACTACTGAAACAGGAGTTGTCATTGATGTTAATTTAATGTTCAGTTCTAAGATGTTTGGGCTCGCCTGCCATGACATTATCCCTGCCAATAATAATACTAATGGGATGAGGGTGATTGTAGTGAAAGATTTGGGGCCATGAATAGTAACATTTGGGCAGTTGGAGGACTAATGGTGGACAATTTCTAATATATTTCGAAAGGAGGACTTACTTGGTTACAGGAAAAGAACAGCATGAGGGTTGGGGATTTTACTATATTGTTACCCTAGCACTGAGCTATTACATTGTTGGCTAGGCATTGCGCCAGTTTACAATCTTATATTATAAGGTACACAAGTTCTACATTGTTTTTAACAATTGTTCATGAAAATACAATGAGTTGTACAGAGAGTTGTTGGAGGAAAAAGGCAAACTGAGAAAGAGGTCTGCCAGGCAAGATCGATTGAGTCAAAGTAGCATAGGACCACCGTGAGTGCAACGTCCAGCAGGGCTGACGAGTGTCGGGTCACCATGGCAGATCAATCACTACAGAGGAATGTTAGAGATTCCCGTGCAAAACAGTTAAGGAAGTATTATGAGCCAGTGGTGTTTCCAAAATAATCCAGAAGGAAACTCCTCCGAACAAGATTCTCTGGGAGAGAAAGAACTAACTTTGGATCATCCTAAGGTGTGTGAATTACCAAATCTGAAGGACACAGACCCTCCAAGCCTACAATGGAATCCTCCGAGGAAGTGTCGAGACAGTCGAGGTCTTCGAGATGAATCATCAGAATGATTATGCTTTTAGTTAAACAATGTTTGCTCGTTTTATGTTACAATTGTGGAGGACTAAAATTAAAAATGGAGGCAGAATGTTAGCCTCATGGTATTATTTTGCCAACACTGTCTTCAAAAAATTGTTAATTATTATGTATTGCTGCAATTGAGTTAGCAACGAAACGGCATCGGTTGCCAGTTTCAAATCAGTGCTACGAAATAGCAGTTATAATTGAGGAGTTCCCTGGAAAAAAGGCATAAAGTCACTTGTGCCCTTTTTCTGCCGCCTAAAAAATCTGCTAGAGCACCTCTCAGTCTATGGAATAAGCGCACAAACGGTAAGAAGTCTACCAACAGAAGCGCTTTACAAGTAATTTTTTAATTTATTGCCGGATGTTGCCGTAAGATGGCGTTGCTTTGCAACATGGCTGCCGCCAGCGCCACTGAGGATTTTTCCACTGATATTATATTTTCCTATTTTCGTGAACATATCTACTACAAAAATATGTTTTAAAAAGGAACATGAATATATATCCCATCAGAAAATGCTTACTTTCAAAGATTAAGCAAAAATACTAGTTTTCAGTTTTTTTGTCCTTTTCTGAAAACATTTATTCTTCATTAGTGCCATTTTTCCAGGGAACTCCTCAATTGTAGTTACTATTAAGAGTAGGGCCCGTAAATAGTTTTGTAAGTTACTGAAGACATTTGTATTTTATAGAGGAAGTCTTCAGTAACTTACAAAACTATTTATGGGCCCTACTCTTAATAGTAACTACAATTGAGGAGTTCCCTGGAAAAATGGCACTATAAAATACAAATAACACTTGCTTAGTCTACCTTAGGTTTAGGCAACCCAGAGAAATAGCGATCGAATCATCAAACTAGTTGCAACGACAAAGAACTCGAACTTCTGACGTCTTGTGGGATAAATATATTTTAATGTAGTCAAGCCAAGTAAAATCCGTTTATAAACTGCAATAACACCAACAACATCACAAACATCAAAAGCAAAAACACCGGTTAAAAAAAACTGCAGGCGGACAGTCAGCCTGTTTTGTTGTTTGTTTGTTTCCGCCTTTGCGTCACAACGTTCGAACAACGACCGTCGTTTTTGAACGGTCTGGCAGATTTCGTGAAGACCGACGAAACGTTCATAATACGCCACATGCTGCAAATACCACGTGTGAGATCGTGAGTTTCAGTCCAATGATAGAACTTCTAAAGTATGTCCTGAATCGGTGCTGCAAGTTTCCGAAGACGTTCTTTTCCTATAATGGTATAAATAAACAGCCACAACGATGGAAAAAATGTGTACACATCTAGGAAGAGTAAGTTAAGCAGTCGCACATTGCAATTACATTTGCATCGGTCATTCCATTTTTTTAATCAGTAAAGTCTCCGGATCAGACTTGAACTTCCCTTGTAGTTTCAGGTCGACCACGCAGAAGAAACCTAAGCTAACTTGCAGACAATGATGCAGTGTCCATTACTACTACAAGTGGTTTCTTTTTTGGCCCGATGGATTTGGACACGCCTGCAATGTAAGCGGAAATGTCCATACGTTGCAACCTTATGAAAGTTGTGGAATATAGTAATCAGGAGATCCTTGGTACGAATCCAGGCACGTTATGCCAATAAAATATTGAATTGATAGACCGAAGTTTTTTTTCCGAATGTTGGACTTTAGGGTATTTAATAATCGTTGGAGTGACTCCACCTGACCGAATCCGGGTATTCCAGCTAATAAAGGAATAATACGAGCAAATGAGGGGCCCAGAGGTGCCTAACCCACAAAAATATTTAAAAAATGCCTACGTCACCAAATATGTGGTGTCTGTGAGGTGGTCTGTCTTTTCCAAAAACGACTCACCTCTATCTCTATGAGTTCATCCACGAAGCACAAAGGTTTCTCTGGCTCACGCTAGATGGCATGATCAGTTGTACCAGACATGCCTAAGCAATCCAAGATGGCGGCTGGTTATTATGACATTGATGAAACTAGGAGTCATCAAGTTCAAAAGACACCCAAGAATGTTAGCGATCCATTATCAGGCCAAAGTGGTATTTTCATAGATTAAACAGATGTCACATGTTTTTGAATAGCCGTGTGGGTTAGGTGCAAATGGCACATGCTATAACACTCTTTCAGCTGACTTTTTAGTTAAAGATAAAACATGAAAGTGGTTCTAATTATTGATATTGAGACGTACTTCAGAGACGTGAATACATGCTGTAATCATTAATCCCATGCTAAACTATATGCTAGTCACAGTATTGAGATTGTATGAGGTGTGCTAAGAAAATCCAACCGAAGTTGAGTAACAAGGATAGAAAATGTTCACTTTTTTTCTACCAAAGAACTAGAAGAGTGCATCACGCACAGAAAAGTAGATGACACAAAACCTGAATGGTTAAAAACTGCTTGGATTCCTCTGCAGAAGAACCATCCTATTCCTAGTATTACCCAAATGTAGCACACCCACAGTGAGGCAATTAAATTTTTTGAGCTGGTGGACACCAAGAAAAGACAGAGAAGGCCATTTTCTGCAAATCAAGTCCTGGAAGCAAAGCTTTTTTTTTTCTCTAAAAGCTACAAAAACTGTTCAACACTATCAAATCTTAAAGACCTCCTTGATTACACACCCCCACACCCCCCACACACCCCACACCATGCATTCTATAACATACTAAAAGGAAGTGGTGGTGCGATTGACGATGGTTTCATTGAAGCAATCGATCAGAACTTCTCCGATAGTAAGGCTAGACCAAGATTAGTCGCTGAACTCAACGGTTACACTAAAGCCAGCAGCAGAAGAACATTAATGAAGCATTAGATTAGTTTTTCTATAGTTTTTCACACGAACCAACTGTTCTGAACATGCCTATCCAACATTACTTTCAAGTATGAACTTAAATTCTTTGTGACAAATGCGCCTATGCCTCTCATAACACAAAAATACAGTATATTTTTTTGTATTTTCAAAATGAAAATAACAGCCAAGTTTGAACTGTATTTCAAAATGACTTGACGGTGGCATAGGCACCTCTGATTTTGAGCACCTCAAATCAGAGCCTATCCGTTCCACAGACCGGGTTTGTTGATAAACGGGTTCATTTAATTCCTTAGTTAATAAACATTTTTCCATGCCCAGCTTAACCCAGTCGCTAGTGGCACCCTTGAGAAAGGACATAAAGGCCAAAGACTTAAGTCCCCACGCGCGCCGCAAGCTTTGTGAGGAGACCCCAGGGAGACCGAGCAAAGCGAGTCGCAACTGCCCAGTGATCAGCGTCTTCGTCTCCAAGCCAAGAGGATGACGGCTCGAATTCCGCGACCGACCTTTGGGACTTACCAGAAAAAATTCATTCGTGAAAGGGTTAATGAACGTATTTCTTTGCCCTGCTCACCCAGCTTAATTAGTTAAAACTTTGTCAGTTTACGTAAACCTAGCAATGGGAAGGGTAAAAATTGCGTAGGATGGTCGCTGAAATCAAACTGGTGCTCGCTGGTTCCAAATTCATTTTCGTTGCCTGGCGATTCTCATGAAAACCACGCAATCAAAACTTAAAACGCGTCAAGACCATTTTGTAAACGTTTGCCGTGGGATGCTTACGTTCGACCAGCCAACAACCGAACCAACACTGAACCGTGACTTATTGATCCTTTTACGGGGAAAGTGTTTTAAGAAATCACGTAAGTGCAAGCAGTTCTCACCATTACTCGCAGACGCCTCTCAGGATTCGAGGTAAATATTTAACTTGTGGCGATTCCCGCCAGACCCAACGACTTGGCTAAGCTTTCACAAAGCCACATCAACTCTGATTATGAGATAAAGAGCTAAAGGTGATGTGCCGCGGGTTTCTTTTCCTTCAACAGTGCTGCAGAATCTGCAGCAATTCGCTTCATTCCTACGTCACGTGTACCCTACTACAGAACCAAAAGAAACAGATTCCTGGTGGATGAATACGCAGACAGCTACGTGCCATGCATTGGAAAAAAAAATTGCCACTGCCAACCCATCGGAGATTGTCGTAATTGCTGAAATCGCTGAAAAACCATAACTTCAAAGCATATTGACAAGTTAATCAGAAACAAAACCCACAAGGGTGAAAAAACCCGCCAAGTTTTAGCCAATAAAAGTAGTGATATCAGCACAAAATTGGCTGCCACCAAGTTGCTACATTACTTGACAAGCTATTCCCACCGAGTATTAGATCAAAGGCTAAATGATAAATCTGACCATTGCTACAGTCCGTAGTCAAGTTTTTTATTTAACGTTTGAAGTAATAGTCGGCAGTATTAGCTTGGCGACTAATGTAGCAACTTAGTGGTAGCCATTTTTGTTATGATATTACTACTTTGATTGGCTGAAACTTGGCTGGCAGGTTGTTTCACCCTTGTGGGTTTTGCTTATCATATCACTTCTTTTGTAGTTTTGTAGCTTTTAGCATAGTTTGTGTTTCTTACTTATGGCTTTGAGCTGGACAACTTCGCAACAGTAATTTTTGACTTACATCATATTTCACATTTTAGGTAGATGCAGTAATTTTTTTCAAAAACGGTGGCAAAGAACTACAACTATTGTTCATACTGTCACGTGGTAACGCATTGCAATCGTCGTAAAATTGGGTAATAAATAGGATTACAAACAAAAACGTCAAGTGTGCCGTAAAAATGGGTTTATATGATTGAAGTTTCATTTAACTTGTTAAAATGTACACGGATAAAAATTGGTGATTTTTAATTGAAATAATCAAATGTACACTTCAGAAAATTGCATCTGTTTAAGTGCTGTTGTGCTTTACTGGCAGAGCACAACAGCACTTAAACAGATCCAATTTTCTGAATTGTACATTTGATTATTTCAATTAAAAATCACCAATTTTTATCCGTGTACATTTTAACAAGTAAAATAAACTTCAATCATATAACCCCTTTTTTTACGGCACACTTACCGTTTTTGTTTGTAATCCGTGTACCTTTTTTACGGCTATGGTGTCGCGCTATAAAGGTTTATGCATGCAGTCGATTGTTGCATGCACGAAGAATGGATCTGGAGTTTGCCGAGTGGCATTGTTCCCTAAAAAGGGGTTTAACGAGCGTTAACCACTCCTGGTCATCTGCCCGAAGCCCTAAGGCCCTATGTCTGCAACAGCCAGGTTCCCAGGTGGTCACCCACCCAAGTATCAATCCAGCCCAATGCTGCCTAACTTCAGGGATCTGACGAGAACCGGTGTTTCCAGCACTGCAAGGCCGCAGACAGCACTACAAGGCCGTATTGTTCCCTAAATACAATGGTTAAAACAATGTAAAATAATCAAAATGATCGTTTAGGGTCCCGTAACTCCGGAATGGATCGACCATTTGAAAAAGTGGTCCCTGTAAGGTTGAAGCCCAGGGAAATTTCTGGCTCAGATCGTGTTTCAGATTTTAGGTAGGTGCAGTAGTTTTTTCTGAAACCGTGTCAGCCAAGAACAAGAACAACAACAAGAACCAGAACAAGAACAACAACAAGTGAACAGTTTTCAAATTTACGTGTGACTTCCTACGTTTACTTTTGCACGGAATTGCATTAAAGTTGGTGTAAAGTTTAGAAAAGTTGCTATCTACTATCTGGCCAAGTTTGGTCGAAATATATTGATATAGAAACGGAGAAATTAATAGTTTTAGTTTTGCTGGAGAGAGGACTTCAATCATATATATACATATCGCCGTGTATGATATTACCCTTTTACCGAAAGCAACAATGCCTCGGCCCTGCGGCCCCGAACATTATATATCTCTCAGTCCTCGGAAAACGGGTAACATCGTATGTAGAGTGTATAAGCTACAATGAAGCCCGGCGAATACCAGGACCCAACGGGGCTTTCTAGTTTCATTGATTTTAAGGATGTCCTTTTTTTTTAATACAGCTTTACACCCTGCTTGTTACGCTTTCGTGATTAATGATTACAGACTAGGCAATGGTCTTTGCCGGTGTCTTCACAGAGTACGTAAAATTAGGAGCAATTTAAATGGCCTCCATAAAATGTTTTTCGTCTGGAGTTTAAATCGTCGGCCATCGCCCTCCCTGCCTTTGACTTGGTCCATCCGTCTCGGGTTTTACGGGCGTGCCTTGGAACGCGGGCCGTGCGCGCGCATTCTTATTGTCATGAGCGAAGAAGACGGCCCGTATTTTTAGCTATAGACCCTTGTTTCTTTTTACTCCTAATTCGGGGGAAGTTTTCAAGGACGATTTGCTTCAGAAAGACAATTGTGGGTCACAATGGCGATGGATAATTTAGTAAGAAGGCACGGAAAAAGTTTTATTTTTGACTTCAAGGCATTTGAGTGTTTTCTTGCGAACAGCAGAACAAAGCGTCTGTCATTCGTCGATGGATTGCCTTTTTCTCGACCCCCGGAATAGCACTTGTGTGGTGCGCGCGTGCGTAGGTAGGCAGCACGAGGAATCGGTGCAGTCCAACTGTTGGTCTGGAATTAGTTAGTCGACGTGTTGTTGGAGACTACAACTGGGCCAAGGCTGATGGTAGGAAAAGAGACAATACGGCGTCGGTTTCCCGAGCTTAAAGAGCTCTGACGTTAAAGGAAGGCAGCTACACGGCCAGCCTTTAACGCTTCGTTTAACTCCAACGTGTCAAACAAGATCCTTAGTCTAAACAAACCTGAACAATCAGAGAGTTTATTGTTTTGAACAGCAAGGTGGTGTTAAAAATACTCGCGTGAGGAAACAGCGTGATTTTCGTTGCTTTATACCAAAGATACGCAACGGGTGATTTGCAACCCCGTTAAAGGTAGTATGACACTGATGTGCTGATGTATTGGTTAGCCAGTTCGAATCCGTGCACGTCACTCAAATGAAACCTAAGTGCCTTGTATGCGTTGAATTGATAGATTTGATTAAAGGGACATGCTCTCTAAATGAGGCGATGCCCATAAACATTTCCTGGTTGTTATGAAGTACAGTCACATATGAAGTACAATGCATAAAACGTCACAGTACATATGAAGTCACATACGAAGTACAGTACATATGACGTACACTCCATACATGGCCGGCTCAAGACCATTTGGGGGGCGGCCCCCCCACGCCGATTCAGTAACTGCTGCCACCTAGGATCACAAGTGTAGCATGAAAATCATTGTTTTGGACGACCATTTCATTCGTGTTCGATTCGAATCATTAAAAAATTATTTTTCATATGGTCCATGCGGGCAATATCCATTTCAGTTTTTTTTTTATTACCAAGAAGAATGTGAACCACGAAAATAGTAAATGAAATTGCAAAAATTACAAATTTCAGCCACGAAAGCGGCAAAAAAAATAGCAAACAAAATCGATACTAACTATAACAGCAAATAAAAAAAAACCACATAAAGAAACAGAAACATCCTTCCCAAAGGGAAAAAGAAAAGTAAAAGAAAAAAAGAAAAGAAAGAAGGTAGACAAGAAGAAAAAAAGGCGGGGGGGGGGGGGGGGAAACAAGAAGGGAATATCCATTTAGAGGCGCGGAATTGTACCGACACGCAGTCGCGTTAATTCCAGAATTTTCTTAAATACTGACTCCTGTGTTGGACCCGGAATTGATTCGTAATTTGCTTTGAAAGTGTCTGAAACAATCCGGAATTATAGTAACACAGAGTTCCCATAACTCTTGTCTAATTTGACAATAATATGGTTGCGGTTGCGGTTTCTGATGTTATATGTACAACCGCAGCGAGCGCGGCATCGCACGAACGAGGATAGAGATGTTATTTATGGTAATTCCGGTTCCCTCATTTCAGAAAAATCAACAGTTATGGCAACCCCGTGTTACCACAATGCCGGATTGTTTCAGACAATTTTAAAGCAAATTACGAATCTGGACGAGTTACTGAAATTCCGGGCCCAACACAGAGGTCAGAATTTAAGGATACACCGGAATTAACGTGACTCCGTGTCGATCCAATTCTGGCGCCCCAATCCATTTCACCATTTTTGCGTCTCTCATTTCTCAGACTGCCACCTGCCGACAAAAAGCCAGCACCGCAAATACCACTACAGTTTTGGTTTCGGGTCGTGCAGCACTTCGGTCACTCGTCCGACATCATTCCCTAAGTTTCAAAGCACTAGCACAGGTTCTCACCCCGTTTGGTCTCTTTACTTTGACGCAGTATACATAGAGGATTTTCAATCAATAATCTGCCTTCTCGCTGTAGTAAGATGAGTGCGCCCGCGTGGGGGCCCCTTTAAACCGGGGGCCCTACGCGGCCCCCTTGAGGCTCTTGAGCCGGCTCTGGCGCCATATGAAGTAGAGTCATTATAGTGTCCGCAGCCAATTTATGAGCGGCAGCTAATTTATGAGCGGCTACGTCTTCCTGGAAGGGGCGGCTTTAATCGACGGCCACCATTGTTTCTGTAACCATCTTGGATATCAACAAGGCACTCTGTGTACCAAAAACATACAATTGATTATTTGTGTCGTTCTGGGGCGAACTCAAGATAGGCTGTGGATACTTTAGACCCTTGGTAAATACAAGCGGGTGTGTTGTAAAGGAGGATAACATATCCAAAATAATTTTTATATTTCTTTCCGCAGAACGAGCACCATGCCGGTATTATTATAAATATTAAAATATTATTATACCCTTGCCTGATGATAACCCTGGTTATCCCGAAACGTCGCAACTTAACGACTATTTTGTCAACAAACCAATATATACTATATGTAACAATAAAAGGGGAATTAAATAAAGGGTAACAGCTATAAATAAAGGGTTAATAAATATAAATAAACGAGGAAATCAAGACAGAATATGCAAATCAATATGTAAATGGAATAGTAAATAAAGAGTAAAAAAGGGTAAATAAATAAAGGATAAACGAATAAAGGGTAAACAAATGTAAATAACGGTCAATAAATAAAGGGTGAAAAAGGGTAAGAAAGACTTAAAACAGGTAAACAAGGATAAACAATGGTAAATGAGGGTAATAAAGAGTAGGCAAAATGTCATTCAACGGCAAAATGGGAACCAAGGTTTTCCTCGTCAACTTTTTAAACCTTTTTTAACCTTTTTAACGCTTTATTCACTCTTTATTTATTATTACCTTTGTTTACCCTTGTTCACCCTTCATTCATATTCACCCTTTATTTATTAACCCCTTTATTATTTTTTTACCCTTATTTACTCTTTAATTTACATATTGGTATGCGTATTCTATCTTGATTTCCTTAAGGACGGGAAAGCCAAAGGCTCACAAGAAATAACATATAATAATAATAATCATAATTAATAATTAATAATTAATTATAATAATAATAACATATGTAGGCAGTCTGACATATAAGTCCAAAAGGCAATGTAAATAGGTTTGCATCTGTTGATTTCCTTCTTTACTTAATCTTTATTTACCCTTTATTTACTTACTCTTACAAAACAACACATCAATTATAGTTAAGCTGCATCGCTACTTTAGTAGCTGTAACCCCCCCCCCTCCCTCCCTATTTACTATAGTTCTTATTTAATTTGCGTATACGAACAGTAACGTAACGAGCCCACCACCTCACACCCTTATATGACTAACGTGCGAAACCCTAGATCGTGTTACTCCTATAAATTTTCTCCGAGAAGAGTCGCGCCATAAAACTTCAATATCTGAACTCAAATTTAGACCAACCCCTTATCGCCCGAGAGCTTTAAATTCCTTACAGAATACCGATGAATTAATCAAACCCGTTTATCTGCAAAACACGTGGTGTGAAACATCCCCCTCCCCAATGCGATACGAATCCTATTCCCGTGAGCTCTTTCAGGATAACTTCAGTCTTAATTCTACCTCGGGGTGAAGCTCTCTGGCTTCTTTAGCTTCTTTGGCCGTCTCTCTCGTTGAACCGCGTACAAAATTCTTATCCGATCCATTAGCGATATCAACAGCAAGTCGGATAAAGGCACCGATTCTCATGCTGCTTCACACAATTTATGATTACTAAGCGTTTACGAAAATAGCGTTTATGTTATGATAAAAATGCTCTTACGCCTTTGGCGCCGTCGTCGTTGGGGGGCCGACGCCATCTTTGACTGCCGGAAACGGAAATGACGCTTCGACGCACGTGCCTATTTTAAAGGTTGATTACGAGTCCTGTTGATGGAAAAATCGCGGCGGCCGGTACTATTAGCGCGGGTTTACGCACCGACTCGCCTGTGCATTCTCGCAGCTATAGAATTTAATTGCGATGGCAAAGGTGTCGTTGCCATGGTATCAACGGTCTCTGGATTAGCTAAATCGGACATCGTTTGAGTAAATACTTGCAGTCTTATAATCCGCGACAATACGATAAAGAATTCTCCCTGACTAAACAATTTCCAGGCAGGTTCTGAACTAAAATTATTCACTATTTTCGTTTTGAGCCGGGAGATCTGAAACCGCCGCCATGTTGGAATTTCAAAGGATTTCTAGCTTCTAGCAGCGAGAAGGCAAATGCGAGTCGTTGCGTTAATGCGCCCTTACTCTTCTTAACGCTCAGAGAAAAAGTGACACAACTCTACGTGTGTTCAAAAAAAGTGGGTTTTTTTTTTCTAATATGCACAACTTACTGACACTGCTTATAGCAATGCATTCCATCAGGCCTATATATTGTCCAGTTCCGTTCAACAACCTATAAAATGCACCAATTGAGTACATGATTTAAAAAATCCAAGGGTGTTACAAAAAAATAACTCTAAACAAGCCTACACTAAATAAAGAAAGAAATCACAAGGTAAGGGTAAATGAAGCAAGCAGTCTCATTAAAGGCTGTCCTTGTGAGGATACACACACTACACTAATGTGAGAAAGAAAGAAAAGACAACTGCCCCGACTGGGACTCGAACCCAGGACATCCCGTCTACTAGCCTGTTGTATATGTTTGCAGAAGTCCTTCTTGGCGGGCTTTACAACGAACTTGAGGGCGTGAATCCTAGTATGTTTCCCCTCCGTTATCGAGAAGAAATGTTTGCTACATGCACAGCACACAGCAGTTAGTTATCAGACTTTCCTGTCTGCTCTACATCATTCTGTCATCTACCACTCTATTACCATCTCATTCACCTGTCGACGATCCGATCAAGAAGAAAATTGCCAACAAATTAGGCGGTGCGCGCACACGCCGCGTCGGCCCATTTGCAATACGGTCGTTGCGATTTATTCTCAACTAGTCTTTCGTCGTAAATGGTTTGCATGATAGCAAAGCAAGGATGGTTAATTACAGAGCGAGGTGATTTACCAGGCAGCTTGGAACGAGCCCCGCGTTTTCCTTAGGAGACCTTGTCGCAAGTTCCGGCGGGTATAAATAGGGATAATTTACGATTCTGCCCCCAAGAAACTGTAACTGACATTATATCCTTACAACGTGTACTGCTAAAAATGTTCGTAAAGTTACTGTAGAAAGACCTGGTAATTTCCATTTCCGGTTCCAGTCGAAAACTGATCTGAATGAGGAGTGCAGGCTTTGTGCGCTAGCCTGCATTATGTCCTCTGAAATACATGTCTGCATCTCTAACCATTAAAGGTTCATTTCTCTCAACGCCATTTTTCTCGATCCACCACATCAAGTACGGCCCCAAAGTTTTATTTACTTACCGTTAGTCAATCCCTTGCTAAAAATCCGTTTTAAAATGTGGCGTCTAGGAGATTTTCTGTTGAATATTGGGTACTATATTTACTGCATCCTGGGATTATATGATCCGTTGCGCGCTTACAATAACCCTAACGTTTCATCTCTGTGTGTGCATGATTCGTTCGCTAATAATTACCATGAGATCGAAAATCTAAGACTAATGCGGTCAAAATTAAAATTATTTATACCTATATATCGTCGAAGAAAAATTATAAGCAGGACCACTCCAATTGTTTAAATTGTTTTAAAGTGACTTAAGCTACCTAAGTCCAATCGACAAAGCGACTGAAAATCGCAACATTAGTCATACCGTGTCAACAGACGACAGCACCGTCACAACCGATCATCGTAAAAGTCTTTATCAAAGGTACATTTCTCCCATTTTTCTCGATCCTCGTCCTATAACAGCCACGCGCAGATCTCCCTCCTCACATGTAACCATTGCACCGTTTCGCGAGACTCAGCATAGTAATACAAGGCCAACTGGGATATTAGCGGCGTAGGAACGCAGCTACTATCTCAGTTGACCTTGGGCGTAGTAGACGAAACAGCATGAACATAAAAATTGCGTCGTCGCAAACCGGAAAGATATTCGAATTTTAAAATCACGCTTTGTAATTTTTTAGGCTAGTATCTTATAATTTTTCTTCGGCGAACTATTGGCACAAATAATTTTGATTTGTACCGCATTAGACTTTTAGATTTTTTATCTCATGGTAATTATCAGCAAACCATTAAAAATTAGGACATGCGCACACACAGATGAAATGTCATGGTTATTGCAAGGTAAACAAGGATGCTATTAAATTAATTCCCAACATTCAACAGAAAATCTCCTAGTTTCATATTTTAAAACGGATTTTTAGCAATGGATTGACTAATAGAAGTAAACAGGCCTTTGTGGCTGTACTTGATGTGGAGGATCGAAAAAAATGGTTTTGGAAGGACAGTACCTTTAAGTAGTTAAGGTAGGTTATGTCTCTTAGTGTAATTGAGCGTGTGTCATTTGGGTCTACAAGCTCTAATAAACAAATAAAAGCAAATCGTAAAAACACGCCATTGTTTTGTTTTCGCAGCACTGACGTCACCAGCTCTCATCTTGGTAACCTCATCAACATTTGTCGTTTTGTTTTAATAATGTTTATTATAACGTTCAGTAAAGATTATGCGATCAGATATTTCATAAATATTCATTAATTTTGTTAAAAACTACTGGCTATAGCTGAAAACAAACCATTTTATTGGCTTCGAAAAACCAAGCGTCGTCCGCTTCGAAGATTGGTTTGGGAGCAAACACGTCACCAACTGAATCTCGCTTGTGTATACTTTACCACGGGAAATAGCTGTGCTGTATCGCAATTGAGGAAACCGGCCCAATAGAACGGTCAAAGTTCCTTGCGTGTAGCTATAGTATCTTGTCTTTTGTTATTACTGCTACGCAACCGTATATATTTATCTTGTGTTTGTTATTTCCTAAGCAACCAGAGGGTATAAAAGCAGAAATTCACTAAATAAAATTCAGATTGGGAGCCGACAAGGTACTCTTCATTCGTCTGTTATTTTTTTCTTACACTAAGCCCTGTTAGTGTGTTTCTTAACTCGTTTAAGCTTAGGGAGATTTTACTGTAATAAAAAGCAACTATTTTGACAACACGCACATCAATAATAATTATTATGATAATTCAAAAATGGAACACCCAGAGAGAAATGATATAGGTCAGTGTGATGACGGCCCTACACATTAGGAGGCTACGTATTGATGCCATCATCCTTTGCTCGCCCACTCTAGATAAGTGCAAGGCACACCGTCCGTCCCGGGAAAGAGAGTCCACTAAGTAGTAGTTTAGATAGTACACTATGTGGTTGCAGAGAAAACAACATCGTTTTGTTACTTTCAATATTTAAAGAACCACGCAAAATGACTTTGTGTCCTATAATTTAATTTTGAGTTTGGCAATCAAAAAGGGACTGTGCATCATCCTTACATAAGCCAATCGCATCTAAAGGACACCTTGTGTTTTTTTGATCATTTTGTGCCTAATGGAAAAAATTACTTACCATACTGGGTCTATTGGATCTTTCTAAGCACCTAAAGATTACTTAAAAATTAGCTAGCAATAACACAGATCATAGGCCTAGTCGCACAAAAAGGGCCTAATTGCACGTGGTTACAGGCCTAATCACACAAAAAGATAAATAATTATTTAATTGTGGTCATCGTGGCTTAGTGGTCATCGTGGCCGGGCGGCGAGAGAGCTCATTCTGGTTGCTGGAAGTTTGCGGATCTGATCGAACCCGTGGATAGGGGACCTTGGCAAAGTCACCGCCAGGATTGCCGGCCATGGTAGCGTGAGAGGCTACCATGCTTCTACAGCAGCTATGGGAATATTCTGGCCAATTCTGGAGGTTCGGAGGTTTTCCGGTTCAAATCCCCGGGTTGGCTCCTCCCTTTACCAGATATTTCTTCTCTCAAAAAAAGTCTGGTAATGTTCAAAATTGAGCTGGTTCAGCCACACGAGCATTATATTGCTTCGGCCGACTTAAGGCTCAAAAAAATTAATAAAAAAAAAATGTTGCCTTGCCTTTTTTTTTGCCGACAAAGTTTGGAGTTGTGCGACCCGCCCCCCCCCCCCCCCTCCCCAGCCGACCAATTTGTACCTGCTAGTCGTAACATTATATTGGTTCACCTTGTCTTAATTATCCATTGTTATTCAAGATTGCAGTTATTATGACGTTAATGGTTGCAGTTTAATTACCACACTGCCCAGCCATCCGCATCTTTGACAAAAAAAATGATAAAATATGCAACGAATCTTGTTGCAAAATGGCTGGTCCCGGCTGGTCCCTATACTTCGGGTCGGTACACGTGGATGCATTTATTGTTGTTTAAGCCTACCTATAGGTAAACATGGGAAGGTAAGTCCGGCTCGTTACCTGCTGCGCGTCGATAGATGTTGCAACCCCAAATTAGCCTGATCTGTCGTTGTTAAGGAGCCATGGCTATTCTCTTGGCTGTTTCGTATATCGCGATGGAAAGGAAACTGTCAGATCTCCTGCTAACCTTTTGACGTTCACCATCCCACTCCGTGTCAACAGATTTACAATCGCTGGCCTAACGGACGCCTGCTCTTGGGCCACTGACCATTAACCCAAATAGCTAACCATTGTTACTACCCTGGGTAGCAGGGGGGCAGCTTTCTTTCGATGAACAATAAACGCTTTCGCAACAGCCGATGACGTAAAGGTTCCCATTCACCGTCCGCCATTTTTTAGTTCCATGCAGCACTTAATTTCAACGAGCGAAGAATTGCGCAAAGATATTTCTTTTTACACAACAAACTAACCCCGTGTCTACTTAATTATTGAGTGTAAAGTTGGTGCATCCACGTGCACCAGGGAGCAATTGGTCAAGGTTAACGATATCACTGTCACTAGATGGCTCCCATCTAGCGGTGTAACGTGATACATAGTACGATTATTCCTACCTACCAGATTATTACGTAGCTATTGGGTGCTATAGAGCAGCGTCGAGTGACGTCATATGGCTACAAGAGAGATACCTGCAAGGGGCACTAGACTGAAATAGTGGGTTAAACAACGGCACTTCTAGTCAAGCCATTGCTTTGAGAGTTGATGTCATAGGCTTAAAAAAACCGTTGTTTTCTCCAATCCCTTATGCTGCTTAGGTTGTAATTGGAAAATAAAGATTCCACTTGCTTAAAAATGTCAGCAACTGCCAAAAATCGCGCGTTTTAGGCCTAAGAAATCCAGTCTAATAGCAATGGCTTCAGAGAGACGCTCTTCTTTTCCCCCACCAGTGCACCTTGCGGCTAACCCAGTAACTGGCTCCACCATAGAGTTATATACAATAATACTACGTCGTGTCACTGCCCTATTAAACATCATTGGATATAATAAATCACCATTTTTTTGTGTGATTAATTATATCCAATGAAGTTTAATATGCGTGGATGATATTTCGGCCATCACACTGTTTTACGATTTAAAAGGTTCTGTCGCTTAGTTATTTTTCCTTAGTTGTTTTAACTACCTTCGCTGAAAAAGGCATATGTGTCTAGTGGTAGCCATGCTCATATATATTGTATCTAGATAGGACAGACGTTAATGTTATCGCTGAATCTTGGCGGGCGACACACTAGCGTGTGTCTTAATTTGTTTTCCTTCATTACCAGACTTTTCAGTTGAGTCATCATTTTTAATCCGAAATTCGTTGATCTCACGCAAAAGACACAATAATGCTCCGGCACAACTTTGCTAAACGCAAAGACTATAATTTTTTAATTTTTATACGACAACCAACTTCAACTCCAACACACAGGGGTGGTCTAGTAACTCGACTCACACGTCTTCCACCAAACAAAATATTATTCTCGCACAAGCGTTTGTCACTAAGGAACCGACATTCCGGCTCTTTCCTCATCCGACTTGTGCCCGTAACTCTCTTCTCACGCTAATAAGGTCTGTTTTAGAGCTCGGAACGATGTAAACACCCTCTCCGAGATGAAAGAACCCTCGTTAACCACTCGTACCACCTTGCTTCCCTTCTCTCTTTCGGCATCGCGCCATTGAACCTTAAAATTGTTATTTTCGGTTAACGATCGCTCCATCTGGCTGAATTCAACCGTCAAAGGCAAATTAGTATAGTCGAGGAAGAAGATGGTTAACAAGTAAGTATTTCAGTAATCTGCTTAGTAAAGTTGCAGCTGCCTTTAAAGAAGTCCCGATGCCACATGGGTATCTTAAGAGGGTATATTTTAAGGAGGATACCTTTAAGCGGTGGGTGATGCTGCATCTTATATGCTGGTAAACAGGATGCTATCGGGGACGGTTCTTTTTCCATAGCATTCAATAAAAGCACTTGTTAACCTTACCTACACTAAGAATTACAAATATTAAAACACACGCTAGCATGTCGCCCGCCGAGATTCAATGATACCCTTAACGTCCGTCTTATCCAGATAAAAAATACAGTATTACTCAGAAGTCTTGAACCAGGTAGGACTAAATTGTATAGGCCTATATCAGTGTATAGGCCGATACGATGTATGCCTATACCATATTAGGCCTAATGTGTACAAATCGGCAAACTATGAGAAAAATATGCACCTAATGGGAGTAGCAAATGTCTTCCACAAGCGGCGTTCACTCGCTGGGCCCTGGTCTCAAACCCAGGACTCGAACCTAGAACTTTTCCCTGGGTGTAGTATAGGCCTATTATACCATATAAGCCTACCTGGTTCAGGACTTCTGAGACTACTGCTTGGCGACCATACACACTTTCATGTGATGTATAAAACTGAAATTTTGCAGATAGCTATAGTTTAACCGTAGAAAAAAAAATTTCCTTAAAATTAACCGTAGAACGTGCCTTTTGCTGATTTGGGGGGTTAGGGGTAGTATAAGTTCAAAGTTACTAATCAATCTCAATACTATTTTAAGGGCAGAGTTACTGTAGCCTATTTGTTATTGTTGTTGTTTTGCCTTTAGGGAGCACGAACCCAAGCTCGGTTATCTCCCCCCACAGAATTTGTTGCTGTTATTGTTTGTTTCTAGGAACCACGAACCCAAACTCGGTTAACTCCCCCACAGGAGTTGTTGTTCCTATTGTTTGTTTCTAGGAAGCACGAACCCAAACTCGGTTATCTTCCCCCACAGCATTTGTTGTTGCTATTGTTTGTTTAGGAAGAACCCAAACTCAAGAACAAATATAGGCTACAAGCGTTAAATAGCCGTTCCTTTCCCTGAAAATGTGACGATTTTTCAAATATTTGGAAACATGTTTGTCTGGGCTTAGTGTTATTAGAGTCGATTGCGACTCTTATGCGAACGGTTTGTCTGTCTGTCTGTGTGTTCGCGCTTTAGCGTTTGAATGAATTATCGGATTTCTGTCTAATTTTGCACACAGATTCTATGCCACATAACGAGGTCTAAGTTCGAAAATTGGTCGAATCCGACGGGGAAATCCTCCACTAGAAATAATAAAAGATTTTTGTTCGCAGCAAACGTACGAAGTTCGTTATATTTTCTTTAGCTGACTGACGTCATTCATCCACCAACCTAGAGTTGGTGACTATGTAGCCGTCGTCATCGGCTGACATCACCACCAACCGACCAATGGCTGGTAACTTGCTCAAATTACTCTACGGGCCATTGACGTAAGCACGCGGCCCGATTGATATGTACGATATTACTGGATATCACCGCATGTTAAATGTCTTTATGACTTAGTACTGAATGACTTCAGTTTTTTTTTTTTTGGATTTGGCAGGAGAAATATGTAAAGCAACTTCTACTGCATTACATTTTTGGGGGGGGGGGGGGGGTTGATAGCAATTTTTTAAAACAACTCTTCGGCTATTACATTTTTATCTAGTTAGTTCCTACAGATCAGTCGTGCCGTGTGGCAACGTCGCCGTCGGATAAATGAAATATTCAAAACGCCAGGACTAAACGGTTTTTGAGGCTACCCGTGTCATAAAACCGCCAAACGGTGCTGCATATTTTTAATGTTGATTCAGTTCACTATTGGTCTAATTAAACTTACGATTTTAAAAATGAAATCGATAGAAGAATCGTTGTGGGTTCGTCTTTAAATGAGAGGTGTGCGCCGCCATGCCATGCCTTCGTAGCTGATCCAAAACTAAAAACGCAAACGGCTACTGGTTTTACGTGTTGCGTACGCGTCGTGGAACCGTGGCTGAGAAATCATTTGGGTTTTTGGTTGTATTCTTTAAGGAGGGGTATTTATTTACTGGTATTAGACAATTAATAGTCATTGCGATCGCTGTATTCGCAAAAGAAAACAAGTCGACTCTCACTCTAGTTGGTTTAAACAGGTTTATTTAATTTGGTTACAGGATATCATCCACAGGCAGCCTTGAGTCGTCATAATAAACGCTGACTTTGGGGTGAGGAGATGCGCCAGATTACCTTTGGACCCTGGGTGGGTGGGGTGGGGATTTTGGAGGTTATCAGAAAAAAAAATTGTAGCTCACATTTTTATTTTATCCAACCATCCCCCTCCTCCTCCCCAACACCAAGTCTGTTAAAAAGGAAAAAATGGATTAAAATGAAAACAAAATTTAGATTTGTCATAAAACTTGGGCCCGTTTTGTCATAAAATAAAATAAAAAATAATAATCATACACGGCGATATATATGATTGAAGTCCTCGCTCCAGCAAAACTAAAACTATTAATTTATCCGGTTTCTATTCAATATATTTCGACCAAACTTGGCCAGATAGTAGATAGCAACTTTTCCAAAGTTTATACCAACTTTCATGCAATTCCGTGATTAGCGGCCTCGAAAATGGCAGCTAGAAACGATAGAATGGCGTATATATTTCGTAAATGCAGGCTTTCAGAGCTGAGTTGAATTGTTTCAAAGTGGCCAGCAACAATCGACTGCACGCATAAAGCTTTGTAGCGCGACGCCATAGCTGTAAAAAAAGGTACACGGATTACAAACAAAAACGTCAAGTGTGCCGTAAAAAAGGTATATGATTGAATTTTCACTTGTTAAAATGAACACGGATAAAAATTAACGATTTTTAATTGAAATAATAAAATATACAATTGAGAAAATTCTATCTGTTTAGGTTGTGCTTTACAATCTTATATTTAAAACGTAAAGAACAACAGCACCTAAACAGATGGAATTTTCTCAATTGTACATTTTATTATTTCAATTAAAAATCATTAATTTTTAGCCGTGTTCATTTTAATAAGTGAAAATTCAATCAATATATCCCCCTTTTTAACGGCACACTTGACGTTTTTGTTTGTAAAAGATTTAGGCTTGGGAGCCCTGCAATATACCATTTAGGCTGCTAATCTGGTGTCAATTCTTTAAAAGACACGACGAAGCTGTTCAACAAGATGCTTTAATAGTTTCACTTGCGTATGATAATTTTATATAAGCTTCAGGCAAGGAAATACCCATGGCCTTGAAGTCTGACCGCTCCCTCCCTACACCAGTCTGTTTTGAAGCGAACGCCGAAAGGCCAATTTGCGCGTTGCATTTCTCTTCGTCCAGACGTTTTATTCACTACGAAAAATTCAGCCCACCATACAACGAAGTTTAATGTTACCGCCGCAATCTTAACACTGTGTTTTTAGAAAACGCCAATATTACGCAGATCTGAATGCGAGGTGAGTTGCAGCGATCCAGTTTAAGGCATAAGACATTAGAAGCAAACACGAACTCGTTTGATGAGCAAGGTAAGGTTTAACTGACACGAAGTCAAAACACCACAGGACCACAAAAAAAAACTTTCCTGTAAGGTTTCGGATACTGCAGTGTTGCTGTACTGTTTAGTCCACGTGAATCCTTATTGCTGTAGTTAAATCATAGGAGTTGATTGTGTTTGAATGGATAAGCAACTCCCAGCTCAAATGCATAGCCGAAGTGCGTAGTCTTCGATGGCAAGCGTGACTCACGAATGTACCCAGAATACAAAGCGCGTCTGCTACTTCCGCCTGACCAAGCCGCCATGAGGTATTCGCGGTTGATCCGATCGTAGGCGGTGTAATTTTCTGTGAAGTACGCCCTGTACTACATTGTTTATGATGTATCAAACGTAGGTAAGATAAGAGATTGTTATATTGCCAGGCGTTACGTGCCATTGTGTTTTGTAACAAAGTTTAACAGTCGAACGAAACCTTAACGCCGATTGTTGGGGAAGTAAATATCGTATTTTTGTAACACGAGACGGGGTGCTTATGAATGCATGATATTTGCAAGAAAACCGGTGTAGAATGAGTCATCTTCTTGTGACAACAGTAAGTTTAACCAAGTTAAAATGTCGTAGCAGCAGAATAATTGAATAAATTACTAAATCTAATTTAGTACCGTTATACCAGTTTAGTACCGCGTTATACTAGGCGTCGTCTGCTTTGTCCGCCATGTTGAAAGATGGTTTAGATGGATTAAACCTAGTGCGTTGGGTGTAAATTTCCGATCGCGCGGCCGCGAGTGCCGATTGGCGTGTCGGTACGTCCTTTGACGCCGCGCTCTTAAACTTCCGGTTTAGTCAAGTTGCTTATCCACCAAAACACAATCAACTCCTATGGTTAAATGTTTTTATTTTTTTATTTTTACTTTTGCACAAGATAGATCAGCCAATTAATTATTGGTGGTTAAAAGACGTCGCTGGAAATGTTTATTTAAATGTTTAAAAACCAAACGTCTTAGTGTGTTTAGCTCAGCTCTACCGGTAATTCAGGGTTCGTGGGAGTCCTTGAAAACCTGGAAATGTACCGGAAAGTCAAATTGAAATTGCCTGGAAAAGTGCTTGAAAATCTTGAAAAATTATATATGTCTCATCAGTAGGGTGGTGAACGGAAAGTTGACGACGTGACTGAAGAATACTGAACAATTTAGCCAAGAAAGTAGTCGAGTATGTAGCCTTACATTATTCTTTCTTTGTTTGGGTATGAAAAGTTTTAAAATTTGAGCTCTGGCTTTAATTGTATTTACATGCTAATGGTTCGATACAGGAATAAAGTTTCACGTGGACTAAACAGTCCAGCAGCACTGCAGCACCTGAAATCTTACAGGAAAGTTTATAAGTTTACCTCCAGTTAAACCTTACCTTAAGCAAACAAAGGAGTTAAAGGTATGCTCCCCTTCCCCAACCCCGTTTAAATTAGAAGGTGTGTTACATTTCTATATAACGTACTGATTGCTCTGTTTGCGTCATGTCTCCCATTGTCCGGATTGTCCCATTGTACTGATTGCTCTTGGGTTATGCCCTTCGGGTAGGCACCCTTCCAATTGTATGTCCGGTGGATGATTTACAAATTACAGTTGTCCGGAAGGTCGATCATGGCCTTGACCACCCCCTGGCATCTTCGGGAGAGGTGAATGGCTCTGTGGTGCCTCGTGCTCATGTTGATTGTGGCATGTCAAAGATTCTGGGTTTGCCAATTGGATTTCTACAGCTAAATTGTCCCTCTCATCGTCGTGGGGCAGATAACCTAGTTTAAGTTTGTGCTCCCGAAAAAAGCAAAGCAAAAGGTAGAAGTTACAGTTGCACTGGAAGTGAGATGTGAAGTGAATCCGTTAGGTTAGGTATTTTTCTTTCTCTCCCTTGGGCTCATAATCTCCTTAGGTTCAATGCTCCTTAATAAATTAAATTTATTAAGAAGGCGTGTTTCGGGAGCCTAAAATCAAGTTTATTGTATAATTTAAGTTAACATAAACGCAGCTTAGGGCTAGTCAGTGTATGCTTTGTCTTCCCTCTCCATTGTCTATTGCCGAGTGAATTTCGGTCGAATGGAGCCCAGGTCACGGTTGTGACCTTAATAACGGGTTCAGTGAGTTATCTTTATGCCAGTGGAGGATGTGGCCATAGCGATTAAGGCGCTATGCAAGTGATCTGGAGGCGAACTGGGTAGCCGGTTCGAATCCGGGTCATGCCACTCCGACGAAACGTAAGTGCATAAAGGTGGCTTACTGAACTACGTTATTTCTAGTGTATGATTTTCGCTATTTGCTAATTTTTAATTTTCCTTAATATTAGGGCTAGTCACGGCACTGCTCGTGAAAAAAAAATTAATTAATTAAACTGACAATTTAACCAATGAACAACTAATTTACAACAGACAACAAACAATATTTAATATACAATGACATTTAAAATATACGCATAAGCCAGCCTTAGCGTTTTAGTTATAGTATAAATAAGCTTGAAATGCTATAAACCAGGTGTTCATTACCCCTAGCCCGTAGCTTTTTGCTTCAGCTGTTGTGTTGCTACTATAGCTGGGTATAATTCAAGAAACTGAGCCCTCATGTACAACAAAAATTTTTTTTAATTTTGTTTGTTAGCGCCTACAAACCAGCAGAACCTGTCATTGTATTTGAGCAGCATTTTATACGTCACACTGAATTTCATACTTCTATTTATGCAATTATTTTTAATTATTTATGAGATTAGTTACGCAATTATCAATAATTAGTTATAATTTAGAACGAACCTTGATACAGTGCCGTTTCTTTCGATGAGCTGCGCGTTAGTAGGAATTGTAATTTTTCATCTTTCAAATGGGCTCTCAATTATCTCCCGATCGGAATGAAATTTTGATTTGGTCTTAAGGCTTAGGTAAAGAAAACTTGGAAAGATAAGCAATTAGCGAAAATCTGTGGCCACTTGCCCACTTGTTCACCACTGCTGCTCTCAAACCACACGCGAGCATTAGTGCTTGTGGGATGAGTGTTGGCTTTTGTGCTCAATTTTGTAATTTGTGTTGTATGAACCAACTTACTTACTTACTTACTTACTTACTTGTGCCAGTATACAAAATTATGGTCATATCGGCAAAGGACTGATTCGCCGTTTCCAATCCAGGTCACGTCAATTAAATTAAACTGAATATAGTACTGTACTGCGTTCCAATTTTCCTTTATTACTAAAGGCGGTAGCCTTTACTATAAGGTTTGACCTCGGTCTCCCATGTTAAAGCCGAAATTTGGAAGCTTAATTTCTCTGTTGTCTTGCAATATTTTCCACTGAAATTTGGTATGTGAGCTTTATGGGACTTGATCAACACGTGTACTAACTTTTATTAATTTCCGATTTGTCACATTGGAGATCTGGACTTCAGCTGGAATCGTGAGTTTCATTTTTGTCTTATACGGTGGTGGTAGTGGTGATGGACTTTGGGCACGTTTATACAATGGTCTCTGCAGACTAAACCATTTGTCGTAGAAAGCTGGTTCTTATCCCATTTGAAATATATACTTCCGGAAATGTGCCCTTTATAGAAATAGAAATTTCAATTGGTCGTCCCGTTCCGGAGTTACGGGGCCCTGAACGATCCGTTTTATTGTTTCGCATTGTTTTAAGCATTGTTTTTATGCAACAATGCCAATCAGCAAACGCCAAACCCCGGCGTAGACTTATGATTATGCAAATGCTAACAATGCTGATGAGCTAACTATTCACCCGCACGTTAAGAGGAAGCATTTCCGTATTACGAATTGATTTATATATTGATTTCACATCAGTCTCCCTATAGTTAAAGCTAAAATGTCCATTGTCCATTTACAAATAATGGGAAACGGCTGACAGAGCAGCGGACAAACCAACTTCCTAAAGAAAGATTTGCACTGAATTAGCGAGCGCAGCGAGCGAAATTCAATACATTTGCAACGAGTACAGAAACCATCTTGGTATCTCAAAGTATCACGAATTAATAAACAAAAACGAGCTCGTTTGATGTTAAAGGTAAGATTTAACTGAACCGAAGTCAAAACAGCAATGTAACACAAATAAACTTTCCTGTAAGGTTTCACATACCACAGTGTTCCTGTACTGTTTAGTCCACGTGAAACTTTACTGCTGTATTCAGCCATTAGACAAATAAGTAAAATTAAAACCATTTCCCAACTTTCAAAATTATTGTAAGAGTGTATAATATAGGCTATACATTTGCCTACTTTCGAGGCTAAATTTGTCAGCATTATTCTAGTCGAGTCGTCTCCTTTCCGTTTATCCTATTGATACATGAACCATTTTTCAAGATTTCATATTCAAGACTTCAAGACTGCATTCCGGACTGCTATATCATTATTATTATCAACAATATTTCCAGGTTTTTTTCAAAGAGTGACACGAACCCTGAATTGCTTAATCTACAATTTGCAGCGATGTCGTTCATCCAAGTAGAATGAACCAATCAGACCAAACGTGTTTTAAAGTAAAACCTGTAAAAACATGTGAATACAGCAGTACATGAATACCGCTGTATTTGAAACCTTACAGGAAAGTTTATTTGTGTTGCTTTGCTGTTTTGACTTCGGTTCAGGTAAACCTTACCTTAAGCATCAAACGAGCTCGTTTTTGTTTACTAATAAGATGTAGTGTGTATAGGTAACAAGTCACTTGACTGTAAGACACAACATGTTTATCGGCCTGTATATATATTTAAGGGACGGTAACCCTTAATATATATAGGCCGATAAATGCGTTGATTTCTTACTCAAGTGACTTGTTATCGTCTTTCGGCTCAGTGTGGACACTCTGCGTGACGACACTCTTCACTATTTGTACGTTTACGTAACTAATCCAGTGAAAGATACGCGCAGGTTCGCCACTTTTGTCGGTAGTGCACGATGGTGGTGCGTTGCTTTGGGTTTAAACTACTCAGTGGCGTAATTATAATGAGGCAGCCGCCTCCGGGCCCACCAACGTTGGGGGCCCAATCTAAAATGCGTTTGTAACCGCAAAATTACTGAAAACTAAGTTATTGCTATATAGTTTCATGAAAAAGTTGTGTCTTTGTGTTGCAAAAACTTGACTCTTTTATTTTTTATAGGGAGGGGAAGCATTGGGCTCTCGCCTTATGTGGCAATTACTGCAATTTTTTTTTATGAAGTACTTCCACTGGACTCACGCCTTGCGTGGGGTAAAACTGCAATTTTTTCTTTTATGAATTGGGGCCTCCGCTGGGCTTTCTCTTTGTCTCCTTGTGTGGTAAAACTGCATTTTTTTTTTATGAATTGGGGGGGGGGGGGGGGGACCTCCACTGGGCTGTTGCCTTGTGTGGTAAAAACTGCATTTTTTTTAATGCAGGAAGGTGGCCTACACCGAAAACGGCATTTTTACCGAAAACGGCCTTGTTTACCGAAAACGGCATTTTTTTTTAATGAAGGTATGACCTCCACTGCACCTTCGCCTCCGGGCCCCAATTTTGAAGTTACGCCTCTGAAAATACTTGCAGTAAAAAACAGGGCCGCAACTACATTTCTTTGGACCCCGGGCAAATCATAAAAACGGGGCCCCCTTTTTCCAAAAATCAGACGTCGTTTTTTTTTAAAGGTATTTATCCAAGGTATTTTATTCGGAATTTGTAGGTTTCACCCTACTCTCGTGTTTTGGAATAAAAATTTGATAATTTGATTGTACTGTTCGGGGCGTCTGCACTATTCCGGGGCCGCCCCCCCCCCACCATCAGTGCTGGCCAAAGGTAATGACCCGACCTCCCCCCCCCCATCCTAATTGTGGTACTGAGTAAAAATGTTACATCTTTTAGAATTTTACTTCTTGCCTCGAGTTTACCAAAAGCTTACCAAACACATCGTAACACAGTAAATGTTTATTTTTTATTCTTTATTTTTAATTAAAATATTCTTTACTTTTTCAGTTTCCTATCAGTGAAACGAATCTGAGAAAGACGTACCTTCAGGTTGCAGTCGAAAAACAAAGAATCATCGTCTTTGGAAGCCAGCTATGGCGTCTAGGACAGAACCGTGTTTTTGGTATTTCGTATTAGTAACATCACTTTTGCTGTTCCATTTAACGCCGGATGTTTGTGAAGGTGCTCCTACGGAAAACTCAAGTAACACACGAAATAACGCACCAGATTCCGTAATGGTTACCATAGTTGGTGGCAGGAAATGCAGAAATAATGAAATTTGGGACTTTTTAAGCGGCAAATGCCGAAGGATAGAAGCAGACTATATTTGATTAGGTGGTAGTTTACTGGCTTAGAGAGAGACTGAATCTCTAATAAAACATATTTTCGTATGTAGTTACATGGAATAAAGGGTCTCCTATTTTCTCTATGTAAGATCAGTCTATGTGGGTTCAGTCACAACTCCGCTCTTGAAAGCATTAAAGAAGAGGGCAATGGCTGCAGATTAATAGAGTTAATCTTGGTGGCTTTCCTTGGTTTCATGACATCACTACTTTCTAAGGCCGATCCTTTTTGGAAACTAGACGGCTTCTGCTATAGCATTTGTGGCTTTGTTGGCTTGAACTGTGTATACCTAAATAAAGGCGGACGTACATGGGCTAGTTGACTATAGGCCGAGTAATGAGCGAGTCGAGTTGACTTGCTACTCGCCCATTAGGGCGCGTTTACCCAAGGACAATTTTCTCGCTTACTAGTTTTTATTTGGTCAATACTAAATCTGCTGGCTGCTGCTCGCTTTTGTCGGAGAATGCGGCTTTCGAGTTGTCCATCGGTAGTAACCGTTTTACGGCTCGTTTATGCAGCGACTCGCCTTTGCATTCTCGCAGCTAGAACTCAATCGCGATGGCAAAGGTGACATTGCCATGGTAACAACGCTAAATGGATTAGCTAAATCCGACATCGTTTGAGTAAATACTTGCAGTTTTATAATCCGTGCCAATAATATAAAGAATTCCTCATGACGCAACAATTTTCCTAAACGCTTCTGAACTCACGTTATTTTCTGTTTTCGTTGCGAGGCGGCAGACATATAACCGCCACCATGTTGGAATTTGAGGTAATTTCTAGCTTCTAGCTGCGAGAATGCAAAAGCGAGTGGTTGCATAAACGTGCCCTTACTCTCCCAATGTGAACCTCTACTCTACTCGACCGTGCGAGCGCATTTGACTCGCTACTCGTATGCCAGTTGACTATTCACATGTTTAATATTTTGATGCGAGTCTGCTGGCGAGTTACGTTCGCAAGATGGCAGCGCTGGTGGCAAACTGGGGAAGCTACAACATCGAAATTTGCATTTAACTACTTTGAACAGGGTAAGAAACTAGTGTAAACATCAACTCGCATGCTAGTACACTCGCACCAGTGACACGCCCCAGTGCTCGGCCTAGTCAACTAGCCTAATGTACATTCGCCCTAAAATTCGTCTGTTCACAAACATACTGTCACATGACAAACGATCTGAAAATTGATGATGGAAATTTGGTGCTACCCCCTCGTTATTATTTTGATGAGTTGAAAATAAGTTTAGTGGTTCTTGAATCAAAAACTTAGCCCAAAACTGTCTGCAACCCAGGCGCGGATCCATAGGGAGGTAGTGTGAGAAATCGGGGCCGATTTCTTACACTACCTCCCTCTGGATTCGCTCCTTCCCCCCACCCCAAAAAAAGTACCAGATCAGTTGCTACCAGCTGACGTCTCCTTTAAAATCCTAACTTCCCTGGCTCAAGAGTTCGTGAATCAGGTGTCGGATGTGGCCGCCCGGGAACCCACAGATCCCCGATGTGGCAACCGCTACAGTAGGCCAAATTTTGAAATGAATTTGTTTTGAAAAATGTTAAATGAATTCGTGTCAAAGTTACGTCTCCGAGTTACAGGGATATACGTTTCAAATACAACCTGATTTCTTAAGAATACGGAACTCACCCGCTCGGGAAGCTCATAGCGCTCCTCCTGGATTCCCCCCCCCCCCTCCCCTCCTCGAGAGGGGCCCCAAATTCCAGACTATTTTCAGCTTTGGTAGTTCCTATTCCTTGCCACTTTGAGAGCTCAATATTTCCTACTTTGCATGTTTTGAAATGTGTAACACTAAATAAATTGCGGCTATTTTATCGGGAGGGGGGGGGGGGGTTAATTAGCATTAAATTTAAGGAGGGGAGATAATTACATCATGTTTAGAATTCCAGTTCATGGCTTGCCAAGGTAAACAACGAAAATAGTTGAAATCATGGAACAATCCGACGAGGAAGAGATAATTCAACATGTGACTATTATTAAAACGTATTTCGGTCATAAAATTTCCTGTCCTATTCCTTGAAAATTAGGTCCTGAGAAAATGTCAGGCTTTTCCAGCCCAATATTGACGACGTGTGACAATTTCGAACTATTCAAGGCCGGGAAAAAGGCCTGACTTAAATTCAAGACTTTTCCAGTTAGCGTACGAACTCTGGGGTGGCACGATAATCGATAATTTGATAATATGATAATATAATCGCGATAATTTTTTTTGTCAATTATCGCATCGCATTTTTTTTTTCTGATTTATCGAATTATCGTGCAAACCCCGACGCTTATATTGTCATATCTCGGAAACTGTAATAGCTAAAGTGGCCGCGGCCTATCTTGAGTTCGCCCAGAACGAACACAGATAATCGATTGTATTGTTTTTGGTAGCAGAGTGCCTTGTTGATATCCAAGATGGTTACAAAAACAATGGCGGCCGTCGATTAAAGCCACCCCCTCCAGGAAAACGTAGCCGCTCATGAAGTACCTGCAGGACGCAAGATACGCTGCGCACATAATAGATTGCGTTACTTGTGGAATTACAAGTGCTCTCCAACCAAGTGTGCAATACTGTTGCTAGTCACTTTAGATGATTGGAGAGTTATTTTAATGCAGACAATATTTAAGCATTAAATAGCAGCACAACTGCTGAGTTGTTTCTACATGGTGAGGAATAATGGACAATGGCACATGCATTTTCATACCTACTGGCCAAATTGCGAGTGCCACACAATTTACATTCGTGAAGGTTGCTCTGTAGGCTTCAGCCAGGTTTTTTTTTTTTTTTTAATTAACAAAACTAAAAAAGGCTATTCCAGGCTCAAAGTTTGTTTTATCGAGATATTATCGATTATCACGATAATTAAAATATTTTTATCAGGTTAAAAAATGTGTGTATCGTGCCATCCTTACGCTGGGTGATTTGCTTAATTCTCAATAATTCATATCCATTTATAGTAGCAGGAGCCTATAGAAAACAACTAGGGGCGTGTGTGGTGGCTGGTTTATGTTAGGCTTAATTTAGTACGATGTGCTAACGCCAGAAGGATTAACAGTACTGCACCTGCGCCAAATTGTCTAAAATCGAAACTGAAACTTAACACGCGAAGCAGACGTGTGCTACGAAAGCAACGCTCTATTTTATTGTTGGCTAGAGCAACTTGCTAACAACTGGTTGTCTGTTTGTTTAGTTTTTTTTTAGTATTACTTTGGTATTGTTTCCATTTAAACACTTATTGTTTAAAAACAAAGGACCGAAAATTAGCCTTGAGAACGTGACGCACACCTCTGATCATCTCATGCAAGTGGCGACCTCTGCTAACAAATTTGGACACCACTGTAGCCGCTCCTGACTTAACACTGTAGTGGAAGTTAACGAGACACGCTCCTAGTTGTTTCTATAGGCTCCTGATAGTAGTATAATCGAATAATGATTACGTCACTGGTTCTGCTGTTAATCCTACTCTTATTTGTTTTTTCCCCACATTTTCTTACATTTTTGTATAAATTGCAATTGCAAAAACTCGTGTACATAAATTCTCGGGTGGGCTAGTTTCCAACGGTTCGTTGCCGCGTCGTACTAAAAATACAGTGTAGGAAAAACAGACGAAGACTGCAAATCATAATGAACAGTTGGTGGCCTAAAAACAAATACGGGTTAAGACAAAAAACGTAAAAACTGCTTCGCAAAGATCAGGAAATTCCCTATATGGCTAAAATTCGACATCCACAGGGGGTTTAGAAACCGTGGGTCGCCCCCCTACCTCCGTGCGCCACTTTTAACTTTTTAAAATCATGCTGTTGGGTCTGGCACTGATGTCTTCCACCCCTAGATGATTTACGACCGCTCCCCCCCCCCCCCCCCCCCTGTTAAAAAATAAACCCGCGAAAGTTTGGGGGTTGGGGGGGGTTGGGCCCCCCCCGGGAAGGGACTGGGGGGGGGGTCTCCGGGGGCCCCCTGCCCCGGGGGGGGGGGGCGAAGGAGGCGCCGCAAGCTAGCATACAACTTAAAAACGCAATTTTCGTAGGAATTCATTTCAAATTTGTCAACAAAATGTTTGTTTTAACAAGGGCCTCCTGCAGTGCGTGGGAGGGGGAGGGGACCGGTACTTAGCCATGTAAGCTAGCATATTCTAAAGCGTGAATTTGAAACGTTTTCGTGCGATTTTCGCACGAATTTCAAATTTAAAAACTAAAAATATTTCTTTGAAACAATGGGCTACTGACAGTAGTTGGGGTAGGGAGGTCCTGGGCAGAGCCCTATTAAGCCAGCGTATTTTTAAAAAATCAACGTGAATTTGAAACGTTTTCCTGCGACTTAGAGATGCAATTTTTATACGAATTAATTTCAAATTTTTCAAAATTTTATTTTTTTATTAACAAGGGCCTCCAACAGTGGGCACTTCCCCGGTGATCCCCGGCTTCCCGGACGGCCCAAGCCGACACTGAGTCCTAGATAATATGCTACAGTTGCTACCTAAAACTCGAACCTTATGAACCAAGGTAATTTTCGTAAACGTGTAATTTTTTCAAGTGGCTATATAGGAGCTCACATTGATCCGGCTTGACTGCCGTAGTACTATACGGAACTGAACCACAGCCACCTACAGTACAGGGAGGATCAGATCAAGACAAATTAGGCAAGTAAAATCAACCATTGACATAGAAGAAAGCGCAAGTTTGCTAGGTGCTGCCATCTCTACACCAAGCGGGAAATTTCAAACTAACCGACCATGGTTCCGAATTCTGTCAACAGATGACGCCACTTGGCAAACTTGCCGCGTCGTTATTTGATTCCCCATTTCGCGGGGCATTGTGGGAGGCACGGATTACTTTACTGTAGGTGGCTGTAACTGAACACAGTTGTGCGATTTGGGTGATGTGTTGGGGGTCGTCTGTTTGATTGGACAAGACACGGGTGATCTTTATAAAAACTGTCAAGATCATTCTATTACTCACGTGCTAAAAGAAAATATGTGCCACACACCACGGAATTGCAAAGAAAAAAAAGTTTGATTTCCAGTACAAAAAAAAAACCTAAAATTGTAGCAAAATTGCAGGAACTCGTAAAAAGCTAGAGCGTTCCCTTACTGGTAGCCCAACCCAATACGCAGTCACAGAGGTGAGTCTCGGAAGCCGTACAGGGTGAAACGCAGTTCTAACTAGGCATGTAAATGAGTTCAAAGATCATATTTACTCGTCCAAGCAAGTTTGCTGTATTACTATAGCTTATTTTCTATATTTGTGGCGAAGAAACCAACGAGATTTCTTCCCAGTGCGCCACAGGGAAGTGCTTTGCTGCGTCACTTTACGTGATGTCCGTGTGTATGCTTGCTGCCCAGTGCTTTCTGATCAGTGATTTCTGCCCAGTGTTCCACAGGGAAGTGCTTTACTACGTCACTTTATGTGATTTCTGTGCAGAACACTGGTGAACTTACCCAGTCAGAGCTCCCCGAAAGTTCAACCAATAAGAACAAAGTTGCAAACAAATTCGTGCACCAAACAAACAAATACACTCACAGAAAAACAAATAGCCAACACAACAAAATCCAAATTCGCTCACCAATAATTCGGGTCCGATTGCCGTTCTAATTTTTACATTGGCAACGACTGCATCTTACAAATTTCCCACGACGTGTGATGTTTAAGGGATAAATTATGTTTACGAAGAAAAATCCGGATAGTGCACAAATATAGATAAAAACTGGACGTTTCGGTACATCTTGGAGCCATTATCACGAGTAACAATTAAAAACAAATTAAAAAAAAAAAAAAAAACACATGAAAGCCATGGGTCAAGTTGCAAGTAAAATGTCCATCTTAACAAATCAGAACGTGCTAGGACGTGTTAAAAACGGATGGAACCATAAAAAAAAATTTTAAAACTCTAAACTGGAGGGGACTTCAATCTGTGCTTGTGGCTGGAAGTCCCCTCTAGTTTAGAATTTTTTTTTAAATTTTTGTACGGTTCTGTCCGTTTTTAACACGTCCTAGTAAGTGATGTCTTGTTAAGATGGACATTTTACCTGAAACTTGATTAAAGGGATATACCTTTCAGCGCCATTTTTATCGATCCTCCACATCAAGTACGGCCCCAAAGGTCTATTTCCTTACCGTTAGTCTTTCCCTTGCTAAAAATCCTTTTTAAAATGTGGCGTCTAGGAGATTTTCTGTTGAATATAATGGAACTTTATTTACTAACGATCCGTCACTAAATGATTCATTGAGCGCGTACAATAATCATTTCATCTCTGTGTGTACATCTACTAAATTTCTAATAATTACCACGAGATCTAAAATCTAATAGACTAATGCGGTAAAAATTAAAATTAATTATTCCAATAGATCGCCGAAGCAAAATTATAAGACACTAGCCTAGAAAATTATAAATTGTGATTTTAAAATACGAGAATCATTCCGGTTTGTGACGACACAATCGTTGACTTGATTCTGTCTCGTGTACTATTCCCAAAGCCAACCGAGACAGCAGCTATGCGAGGAACGCAGCTACCACCCCAGCCGACCTTGGCACTGTAATTGCTCGATGATGATCTGCGCGTAGCTGTAATTTGAAACGCGGAATGTTATAAGGCGGGCCGGATGTCCCTTTAATGGCTTTCTTCTGGGTTTTTTTTGTGTGTAATTGTTTTTACTTTGTTCACTTGATAACGGCTATTAAATGAGCCGAAACGTCGAGTTTTTATGTATATTTGTGTACTTTCCGGCCTTTACTTTGTAACATTCTACATGTGCTTTTTAAAAGGACATTCCTCTCAGCGCCATTTTTCTCGATCCTCCACATCAAGTACGGCCCCAAAGTGTTATTTACTCACCGTTAGTCAATCCCTTGCTAAAAAAAAAAAACGATTTAAAATGTGACGTCTAGGAGATTTTCTGTCGAATAATTGGGAACTGTATTTACTGCATCCCGCACGTATATGATCCTATGCACGCTTACAATAACCTTGACAATTCAACTGTGTGTTTGCATGTACTAATTTTTAATCGTTTGCTAAAATAATTAAGAGATCACAAACCTAAAAGACTAATGCGGTAAAAATTAAAATTATTTATGCCAATAGATCGCCGACGAAAAATTGTAAGATACTAACCTAAAAAATTATAAATTTGCGATTTTAAAATACGAAAATCATACCGGTTTGTGACGACACAGTTAATGCGTTCATGCTGGCTTGTCTATTAGGCGCAATGCCAACTGAGACAGTAGCCGCGTTCTTCGCTGCAAGGAATGCAACTACCATCACAGTTGATCGGCACGTGTCTGTCATAAGGCAGGCGGGATGTTGCTTTAAGTTTTATTTAAATATGTATTTAGTTAGCAATAGATTAACCTTGATATCATTTTGAAAGTGACCGTTTCTTGTCCGATCAATGGCCTTACCTCACCTCATGACAAAACAGGTCTCAACCTCTCACCTTGTATAGAGCAGCGTCATGTGACGTCATATTGGCTACAAGAGAGATAGCTGCAAGGGGCACTAGATTAAAATGGAGGGTTAAACAACGGCACTTCTAGTCAAGGCAGTGCTTTGAAAGCGGATTTCATAGGCTTAAAAAAACGTTGTTTTCTCCAATCCCTTATGCTGCGAGGTTGTAATCGGAAAATAAAGATTCCACTTGCTTAAAAATGTCAGCAATTGCCAACAAATCGACAAAAATCGCGCATTATATGCCTAAGAAATCCACTCTTAACAGCACTGTCTTCAGTAAGACGCCCTTCTTTTCCCCCTCCAGTGACCCTTGTAGCTATCCCAGTTACTGGCTCCAGCATAGAGTTATATACAATAATACAACGTTGTGTCACATTGTATATCATTCTGCCACCAGTCGCAAAAGGTAACCCAGGAAGAACTGGTCACCATTTGTAATCAAAACTGTTCGAAACAAGGGAAATAAAATTGAGTGTTTTATGAAGGTGGTGGTTGGGGAAGGGGGGGGGGGACCTAACCATGTTGCAATCACTGACCTTGACAAAGTTTTCCCGAAATCATTGGAATGCCAGCTTCCCACAGAAATCCCAGAACGAATGTCGGATCACTAGTTTCGAAAATGCCAAAATTACAAGCAGTGTGTTGTGCTGCTGGCTGTGGTGGCTTCCTTGCTAAACAGTTTTTTTTCGTGTGTGAAATAAAGTTAAGTAGTCTTCAAAACTATACGGCAGTGACACGACGTAGTATTATTGTGTATAACTCTATGGTGGAGCCAGTAACTGGGTTAGCTGCAAGGAGCACTGGGGGGAGAAAGGAAGATCGACTTATTGAAGCCAATGCTATTAGACTGGATTTCTTAAGCCTATAACGCGCGATTTTCGTTGCTGGAGAAAACAACGTTCTTTTAAGCCTAGAAATCCGCTCTCAAAGCACTGTCTTGACTAGAAGTGCCGTTGTTTTCCGTTACATTTTAATCTAGTGCACCTTGTAGCTATTACCTCCAAATGGTGTCTCGTAGCCAAAATGACGTCACATGACGCTGCTCTATAGGTGGAGCCTGCTAATGAGGAAGCAAATACACAGTAACTGACGTGTTGACGACTACTCCTTGAACAGTTCTGTTAGATACACATACTCATACAGGTACAAAATGGCACTGCAGTCATGCAAATTCGCATTACGTTATAGAGCCACCCCGACGCCAACAATGGCTGCAAATTACTGGACTCAAGGTGAAGTTGTATGAGCAGTATTTTCTATTTTTCTTGTTTCTTTTCTGCACCAGACTGTATACAAAATGTGCGTAGACCTACCGAAGACCACTTAACAAATTATTACAATGGTAATACTCGAAACACCTGTAGACTGATTCATTCCTAGATTATTTTTTTGTAAGGCCGTTAAAAATTAATCAAGTGGTTCTCAGGAGTGGCACTAAAAATTGATGCGAGCTGGCGGTTTTTATTTTTTTATTTTTTATGCGTGATTTTTCAGGTGCGGCTGATGGCCTTTTTTTTTTTTTTAGTTTACATTTTGTTGTGGCTTACAACATCTATGTTTTAATACCAGGATCAACTTGCAAAAGTTGCACATTTGATAAAAGCCATTTATTAGATCCAAGTTTGTAGTTGTACCATGCCTGCGAACGGCCGTTACATTCGTTTTGAAATGGTCATGCGAATGGAGCAATGGATTGTTATGGTCATCGGCTCCAAGAAGTGTTAGGTGAAAGCGCTGATGCGTGATCGGAATTTCTTTTTTTTTTTTAGGCAATATCATAAAAACGTTTCAGGCGCTAAGAAAAAAAACCCATGCGTGTGCTCTTGAAAACCACTTAATTTACTTTATTCGCAAATTTCGCAATTATCGAAAATACACGCATTACGTTTTTTTCTACCGGGCGACCGACTTAGAAAAAGAAAACAACTAGTCCATAATTTGACACAGCTGAAATATTTATTATGGCATAAAAGGCACTGTTCATTGAGCTAGACGAAGATATATTAGCTATTAAAATCTAATCTATAATTGCAAAAATACAGTTTCTTCCGTGTTTCCAGAACCAATACTGTTTGTATTCAGTGCGAAGGAAAATGGAAAATTTGAATTACAAATTCCATGTAATGTACAATTTACATAGGCAATGTATACAGGCAAGTCACGCACGGATCATCGATCACAAATCCTTTCTTATTAAATTACATAGAAGTTCTGTTTAAAGATTACACGCCCAAACATACACGACTCTTACACACGGTCCGATTACACAAAATTATTTTCGTTTAGGAAATCAGATTTGTCACATATTATCTACAAACCTTTCTGAATTTACAGTGATTATTCTGATACACTAAAAAGGCTATCTTTTCAGGACACGCTATACACTACTCGTATACAAACACTTTACGTGCATGGTGTGAAACGCTTTGGCACAATACTGTTAATTGCGTAATATTGTTTTAATTACATGTTGTTCTAATTACAAGACTTATTAGAAATTGTGCAACAACCACAACAATATTATAGTATACACTATGTAAGATTGGAAAATGATTAGAGTTTCAAAAAATTCAGTTCACAGAATTTTCAAATGGTTCTACAATTATGCTCTAAAATTTGTACGTGTTTCACAGTAATAAGAACTATACAGCTAATATTTTCGTTGCGGAGAAGATCCTTTAATATCAGGACGACTCCAACACAGCAGCAAAGACACTTGATAGTAAAAACTGCGTGTACATGTTGACTATCGCGGCCCTTTCGGTTATACAAACAATTAAAATAACCCAAATTACCCTTCCACAGGCATTAAAGGAAACACTCAACAAAAATAATTTCAGAGCAACAAACCCTCCTAAAGGGATATTAAATTTTAATGTGTTGGTAAAAATCGAACCATTTCTTAATGACTGATTTTTTTTCATCACATACATTGCACCATCATCGTTTGCAGAAATGGTATGCCACGACCTTAATTCGAAATTTAGCGAGTGATTTCACTACACGCATTTTGCGTTAGTGCATGTGGAAGAGTAATTTATGTTATTTTTATTGTTTTTAGCAGAAAGTGTAGGGGTAAGGCCCGCAGATACTTGAACAGCCATGTACTAGTCGATTTTATTATCAGTTAGCGCCCTTACTAAAGAGGTGTGCGGTGCCACGCCACACCGCCAGTTAAAATCACAATACCAGCCAGGTGCGCCGCCACTGGAGCCACCTATAATTCTGCCATTGTTTTTAACAACTGCAGTGCCAATTGTCGTTATCAAAATTTGAAGTAGAATGAATACTCGGTCAACAAATGGCCAAATAGCTACAAGTTTCATTTATTTTTAATAACAATTAAAATTTAAAACATTGTCATCTTTAGTTACTATAGTTAGTAACGAACAAATCAGAAAAATTCAGGTTTATATCTGCGTGCTTTTCGGGAACGTTGCTGCCTGAAATGATTGAAAGTACCCCTTGCCCTCCGAATATCGAGGCGCAAAGTTACGCCACCGCAGATGCGAGGAAAAAATGTTGCCCTTTACCGCCACTGAAGGATATTTTACGGCGCACGCCTCTGCTTTGCTGGAGTCATCCTTGTGTTTGAAATTTTTTTTTTCAGCTCTGGAACTTTTTGGGACAAATTTTCAGTTTGTGTGGCCTTCCACCAACCCAACCAAGTACGGTGAGAATGTTTCTTTTTATTTGAATTCAGCAGTTTTTACTTGTTCATCGCCATTCGTGGCCGTTTTGCCACAAATTGCGAATTGGAGTAATTTTGATCAATTTGAAACTCTCAGTTCTGGTGTTCCATTGGCGATACATATCCCTAGCACTTCCAAAAATATGCAGTAAAAGCACAGCGTCGTTTTTGTGTTTGGATAAAATGTTTCAGAACCAATTTTGAATCGGCTTCACAATCGGTTTAAGTTTTAATTTTAAGAAAAAGTGCTAAAATGTTGCGTCCGTGCATTTAAATTGAAATCCTGCATTCCGTAAATACGGCTTTGATTCTCGACGTCGTATTGCTTGCAGGTATAGTTACTGAATGTGGTGCACCTTGCGCTTAGTTATAACGGTCGGTACGGTGCATACCTTGTGGCTATATCGGGGACCACCCACCGAACTTCGTGCGACTTCGTGCCGCATGGCTGGCCCTGGAACAAGTTGCTACCCTGATTACCCTACCCAGACATGCATAATGTCATAAAAAGGACTACAGCGTGGCCGTAAGGCCGCAATAATACTCTCTTACACCAGTAAGGCCGCTAAAAGTTAATTAAGTAGTTCTCAAGAGGGCACGCATGTAACTTCAAAGCAATTTATTTTAGGCCATAGTCTACAAAAGAAATTTCCGATCACGCGTCAAAGCTTTCACCAAATACTTCCTGGAGCCGATGATCATTACGCCAAGCTCCATTCATATGATCGCCTCGAAACGAATCTAGAACCGGTCAGAGCATGTTACAACTAAAAATTTGGATCTGAAAAATCGCGAATAAAAAAAAAACTGACACCCGCCCCGTCAATATTTTTAGTACCACTCGTGAGAACCATTTAATTAATTTTTATCAGCCCACGGAAGATCATTATTCAGTTGCCATCCGAGATGTAAGAACGCTTCCCTTCGGATCCCGCACCACGATCCCCGCTTCAGGCTGTGGCTAGTGGGCATCGCAGAAGTTAAAACAGGTAACCTTTCTACACGACGGCTGCCGAAGCTCTCACGTACGCTTAAGACGCATTTTTTTTAGATGTTGCAGTTGAGGTATTAAATGTCTTATTGGTAAACGAAACCGAAATCGTTGTTTTTCTTAGTAAAAAAAAAAAACTGACTCAATTCAGAGCATTGTGGTCACACGTTATAGCTGTGAATACCTATTGAAACAAAATGAATATATTTATAATTCTTGCAGCTGATATAAATAATGTAGACTGTACCGCATTTATATGTACACAATTTTTATAGAAATGTCAAATAATTTCAATAATTATGCAAGTTTACTAGAGGCTTTATGAATCTGCTATATCTGCAAGTTATAGTGAAAATTATCACTGGACCTTCCGATGTCAACATGCAAGATCGTATACAATTTGAATAACGGGAAGGTTTTTCACAAAAAATAATTTCATTTTCACTGACACCAGTTGTAATATTGTTTGTTTGTGAAATAAGAACAAAACAACGGCGCTTTTCCACTTTCTTGATTATGATGTCGACTACCAAATTGAAACTGAAACCACAACGAATAATTCCGCAGCACTCTCTTGGAACCTGAAGGTCAAGGTCAGCAGTCACAAGAAACAAACTTATGCATAAAATTCGCTATAAGCCAACATCATTTCACCATGTCTGGCACGAGCGTATTCATACGAGCGTATCCAGTTTGGCCGAGAAGTCTGTAGGCAGCCATTTTAGGAAATTTTTTCATACAACTTTGCATTAGGTTGTCTTTCAGTTTCCTTTTGAATCCCAAGTCTAGTTTTAGATTGTTTGTGTTCTAAGCATGGTCTTGATGCGGCTCTTCAAATAATCCTGCACAGTATTTAAAATTTAAGTTACCCGAGCAACGTTTTATCTGACAATTCTTTGACGTCACCAGGAATACGTCCCATCAACTTGAATAATTGGATCAATTTTGAGGTGGCCATGGTGGACGGTGTTACTGGTAGAACGCTGCCTGACTACTGGAAGTAAGGTTATCTGATTGGGTAAATATAAAGGGGACTCTGGCAAAGTCCCAGCCGCTCAAGACGGTGTGCCTCCTCAACAACTATGGGGCCTATTTACGCCTATTCTGGAACATTCTATCGTCCTGTTATATGATCGCAGATTTCCCTGTTCGGACGCACTGCGGAACTTCAGCGGCATTTAAAAGGTGATTTACACTTGTAAACTACAATAATAAGTAATTATGCAAAAAAACAAAAAAAAAACATCCTTTTGCCGCTAGGAACTAATATCAGCTAACTTAACACTCGTTTTGTCGTTCCGGTTCGGAAAATCACAACGAAAACGTGAGCAAACGCTTATTATTTTTTTTTTAAAGAATTATCAAAACATGTTATAAAGCTACTCAAGGCCACACTGACAACGCAGCCATTTTGCGAGAAGAGAACGCCATAAGAAAACCTGATTTCGACCAGAACATTAGTAAACGGAAATTATCGTTGGCCAGGACAAGTTTTGGGTTGGGGTTTCTGATGTTATGTGTTTAGCCGCAGCGAGCGTGACCCGTGATTCGGAAAAGAAAATGACCATTATTGATTTACCCTAAATTGCAGATTTTACAGAAAAAAATCGGAAACAATTATTTTTTGAAATCAAAATTGCTATTCACGAAATTGACGGTTAAGTTTTTCCAAATTACGTGCCTCGCTCGCACTGCCACGCTCGCTGCGACCAAACACATCAAAAACCCCAACCAAAAACTTGTCCTGGCCAACGATAATTTCCGTTTACCAATGTTCTGGTCGAAATCAGGTTTTCTTGGTGCGCTCTCTTCTCGCAGAATGGCTATGACTGTGAGTAACGTTTTAACATGTTTTAAGAATTCTTTTTAAAATATAAGTAAGCGTTTGCCCACGTTTTCGTTGTGAATTTCTGAACCGGAACAACAAAAGGAATGTAAGTTTGCTGAAATTAGTGGCTAGCGGCAAAAGGATGTTTTTTGCATAATTACCCAACAAAATACTTTTTTAACTCTTAAATACAAAAACAAAAGACTAAAATCCGTTACATACAAGATTTTATACAACACAAATTAGGAATTTTGAGATTTACCACTTTTAGTGCCATTCTTGCCCTTACAGGCCGATGTTTTATTTTTGCCTTTTTGGTCCAACGTTTCTTCTTTTTTGGGAAAAAAAAATAAAAACTACACACATGCAAGTTAAATCAGTTAACGAATTTTGCTAATAATGGCGTCAAGTGGCAAGAAATGTTACTTAATTCGGTAATCTCACACTTTTTTTAATGGGATAAAATGCAGTACGCAACGGATTAGTTTTATTTTTATTTGTGTTTAAGATAATTAAAAAAAGCCTTATTGTAATAACCTAGTGTAAATTATCAAGGGTGTCAGACGAAAGTCTAACTGGAAAATCGTCTAATGGGACAATCGTCTAATATCTGCCTAATTCAAAAACCTGGAAAATCATCGAAACGGAATATCGTATTATGGATAAGCCTATAATGGATAAACGTTTAACTGGACAACAATATAACTGATAAACGTTTAACTGTGCAATAATATACCTGCGGTTTCTGATGTTTTATGTATAGCCGTAGCGAGCGCGATAGCAGGGACATTAAACGATTTTCCATTATATGAATTTCAGGTTATACGATTTGCCGTTATACTGTATACGTTCTTCCATTTATACGATTTTCCAGTTAGACGATTACCCCTCGCCCCAATTATCTTACATTTGTCAGTACAACGTAGACTTTTTGTTTTTACACCCAAGACAAATTTTTTCTCCGCGATTTTATGCCAATTACCAATATACACCTTACAATAAGGCCGGTCCACGTCAATTTATATCTCTTATCACCGGAGTCATCTTTGGCGCCATCAATTTCCCGAAAAAGAGCTTCAAACCGAACTGATTTGTGCAGCAGGATGGCAAGAAGCGTAACATACCCTCTTTATTTCTGGCATGACATCGAATTTCCCCGACCTTACGTCTTCGTCTCACTTCGAGGTAAAGTAATTGGCAAATGCCGTATTCTCAAGTGCCATCCCAGTGACACGTGGGGATCACGTTCCAAAATAACACCCTTGAGCTGCACGCAAAGGCACGTTCGTCACTCTCTGACGTGTCTCACACATGGCAGCCATTAAGCCAAAGAAACGCTACAGAGAAAAATAGAATTTTGTTACGGTTAGTCTGCACCCATCCTCATTTTTGATTGCAAAACCCTGATGAACATAAAAACCTTTGATGTTACTTGATGGCTCTTTTCTTACACACACAGAAAGGTCTTAGGTAGGCTAGATTTCTTTTTTTTTATTATTCAGTCAATTTTTCACGTAGTCTTAGGCCATTTGAAACATTTAATGCTAGTTACAAATGGCCTAAGACTACTACTTAGCAGCCACTTGGAAATTTTTTACCTTACCGTCCTTTACCAATTTTGAACCTTACCAGTCCCTAACAAATTATGAACCTTACCAATTTTGAACCTTACCAGTCTTTAACAAATTTGAACCATACCAGTCCTTACCAATTTTAAACCTTCCAGTCCTTGTCAATTTTGAACCTTCTAATCCTTATACATTTTTACCCTTATCAAGGATTACCAATTTTCAATCCTACCAGTCCTTACCAATTTTGAACCTTACCAGTCCTTAACAAATTTGAACCATACCAGTCCTTACCAATTTTAAACCTTCCAGTCCTTGTCAATTTTGACCCTTATCAAGGATTACCAATTTTGAATCTTACCAGTCTTCACCAATTTTGAACCTTCCAGTCCTTGTCAATTTTAAACCATTCAATCCTTATCTATTCTGATCCTTATCAGGCGTTACCAATTTTGAACCTTACCAGTCCTTACCAATTTTGAACCAACCCTACTCCAATTCTGAACCTTTCAGTCCTTACCAATTTTGAACCTTACCAGTCTTACCAGTTCTGAACCTTAGTAGTCATTTTTTTTTTGTGTGCAAAGTAAAGTCTAGTAAGTCGTGATTGTGAAGCTTACAACTCTCAACCTATCGACAGAGGTGAAATATTCCTCAATATTTCGTTGATAATGAGATCAACCTCTTCACATCAATCAGAAGAGGGGTCGGCAACGGCCCAACCGCATTCTCATCTTGACCTCCGCGTCATCACATTTTTATTTTAATGCATTGTTTTGGGTTCCCAAGAACTGTTCTGGTGAAGTTCAACGAAATACATGAAGCAATTCATTCTCCATCATGTAAGAATTATACTGTATACAGGGCATATGTATACTGGGAATTTTATCGCTGAAACCTTGAAACATGGTACGGCCAGAAGATAGTCCTGACTAGCCAGATATACAGCATGGTGCTGGTAGCCTCTCACGCTACCCTAGTTGGCAGCAAGTCTCGTTTAAACTCGGCCACCTTATCCTTTTCGGTTACCCCATATCACTTCCTGAGTATAGGAAAACTGTACAACCGGTTTTATTTTTTTATTTATTTATGTTTACCCTTAAAGTCATCCGTACCAGATCTTACCAAAACCCTACCAGAAGTTTTTGAAAAAAAAAGATGTCGGCTAACAAATGAAGTCGGTGCACAGTACTAACGAAGCAGACAGTCTGCATTAAAGACTGTCCTTGTGAGAATACACGATACAATAATCTGACAAAGAAAGAAAAGACGACTGCCCCGACTGGGACTCGAACCCACGATTTCTCCCTTACTAGCTGAGCTCTAATCACCAGTACGAAGCCATGAAGCAAGTTGCTTTCCCTCCTTGTGTAATTACGTTTGTGGCATTTAGGTCACCACTGAAAAAGACTTAACAGCTACTAAGCTCGGCTGGAACCTGCAGCCAGTATCCACCTGGTTAGAAGCTCGGCTGGAACCTGCAGCCAGTATCCACCTGGTTAGAGTGCCCGGCTGTAACCGGGAAATGCTGCATTAGTGTCCCAGATGGGGCAGTTGTCTTTTCTTGCCTTCTCAGATTATTATACGTATCTTGTATTTTCACAAGGCCGGTCTTTATTCCAGACTGTTTGTGACGCTAACCATTTGTCTTGTGTTTTATTCTTTGTTTTATTCTTTGTTAGCACAATACTAATTTCGTTTTTTACGTATATAGCAAGCCCGGGAACCAGTTAATATACGGCATGAGATAATATCGTCAGTTAGCGCCCATAGGTGTTATGAAGAAACTGGTAATTTCTCACATACCGTTACCACAGCAGAGGCAAAGACTTAGCCCGGGTCCCCTTACCAGTTTCCTTTAAGAACACCGTCAGACAGCTTGGCTGAGTTTTGCCACAATCACCATGTTTAATAACTAACAAAAAGTAAAATAAAATCAAACTTTACAACTCTACCTTGCTGTTTACCTACTTTGAAGAGTAGCTTACTCTTAAAACATCCGATCACCATTAATTACTACCCCCCCCCCCCCTCCAATAAAACCGGATTAAAGTCTCTTAAATGCATGCCAACGAAACAAAGAATCAGTTTCTTAGTATGGGTCCCGGCTCAAGACAAATGCGGGTATTTGGGGATGGGCGGGGACGGTGGTGGGTTACGACCCTCTGTCATCGCGATAAAAGTGAAAGGTTCTAAAATAGATTTTGTGGGTGCGTATCTTGCCCCTGTGCCATGTAAAGTTGTTCCAAAGAAAGAAAGATAAGTACCCGTAAACAAGTGCTTAAGAGCTCGCGAGGCCAGACCCTCGCCACGTGCCCAAACCAACCAAGACTGCGGGGGCGGGCCGACAAGATAGAACCCCGAGATCTATGGCTAAAATCAGAATTCAGAAATACTAATGCTCTCGACCGTGTAGCTAGCTATTCCTGCAAAGACTAATTTCGAGGCTATATCTGATGCAGTTTGAAGACATACGGAGATAGGCTTCTCCCAACTTCTTGAAAATTCAGCGAAGAGCACATCGTCAGCAGTTACCATCTGTTGCACGCGTACAGTACATATTTTCAATTGAATCCACATTTCTAATGACAATGAAACAAAAGTCCAAGACGATGGTTTTATGAGGTAAAATTTATACCTGTTATTAAATTATCCTCTTATCCTTACAGCAAAACTGTGCACTTTTTCCCTCTGGGTTGAACGAGAATGTCTTGAGAGATGCTCCTTTAGTAAACAAAACCCCTTCATGTGTTGAACAAAGTTGGTTCTGAAGCAATGCCTGTTATCGAAGCCCGCAACACAGACAGTACAGTCACCATGAGGTAATTACTATAAAATATCCTTATTGCTGGCTTTGAAAGGCTTCAACTACTGATCTCAACTACAAAGACGCCAATTATTTTATTAGTGTATCAACCTTTCGCTCTGGTACTGATTTTATCTCGTAAAAATATAAAAGGATCCGTGAGCCTTCGGCAACTACATTTTGAAATAAGTAAATTAATCCAGGCCACGGTTGCACTAAACTATCTATCGGACCTTGACAACAAAGTAGCATACAAAAGTGGGTCATGCAATATGGCCGCTACTCGAGGACCGATTTGAAGCCGATTCATCTGTTAGCGCATTTGACATTAAAACTACCGGCGAGGCAGCGTGACAGCTTCCTTAATAAATAAAACAATTTGAATTGGTGTTAAAGCTAACAAAAATTTGCCACGTAAAAATGAAAAATTAAATTTTTGTTTTGCAAGTCGCAGTCATGACTTATCCTTAAACGTTGCATCACAGCAGCTCTTTTGTCTACCCACTAATCCTTATTAGTCCGGCTTAGTATAGTAAAACCATCCTCTCGATATATATATGGACATGCCCACAAATGACTAAATACAGCGCACCACTGGTTGCGTAAATTAGATATTTGTTTCCTGTTGAATATTGTGGAAAAGCTACATTGTGAAATATGCAAGTCCATTATTTCCATTAAAATATCGGCATATCATAATACACTCGAGGTTTTTTCTGTGTAGAGGGCGATGAGACGTGTGAGACACATTTGGTGGACTATTTTTCAAATTTGCCGACCAAATTGATACACATTCACATACTTCATTGTTTAGGTGGAGTAGCTCGTAATGTGATGATTTTTTGGCCACAAATCCTGTAAATAACCGATAAATTTAAATCCAGTGTAGAGCACAGTGCAATGAACAGTACAGCTGAACAATTAATAAGAGTATTGCATGGGAATAAATGGACCGACTAACTGGAAGCACTGTAAATACGCCATTTTCTCACCCTGTATTGTTTATTTGTTAAAACAGTTAACGCTTCTCCTATGATTGGGAATGATTCCAATACGAACTTAAATTACATAACGTGAACTTAATTGAGGAGTTCCCTGGAAAAAAGGCATAAAGTCACTTGTGCCCTTTTTTCACCACCTAAAAAATCTGATAGAGCACCTCTCAGTCTATGGAATAAGGGCACAAACGGTAGGAAGTCGACTAACAGAAGCGCTTTACAAGTATTTTTTTTTTATTTAACGCTGGATGTCGCTGCGAGAAGGCGCTGCTTTTCAACATGGCCGCCACCAGTGCCAGTTACGATTTTTCCGCTAATTTCCTATTTTCCTGAACATATCTGCTACAAAAATATGTTTTAAAAAGGAACATTAATATATATCCCCATCAGAAAATGCTAACTTTCAAAGATTAGGCATAAAATACAAGTTCTCAGTTTTTTGCCCTTTTCTCAAAACATGTATTTTTCATTAGTGCCCTTTTTCCAGGGAACTCATCAATTTGTATAATCCGTTCCCTAACAATAATACGTATGGTAAGCATTTAACTGTACGACGTTACGAGTTGTTTGGTAACTTTTATGTAAGCCCAAACGAAACTAATTGAACTTGGCTATGTTGTGCACCGATTCAAGCAACCAAAGACAATACTGGATAACAAGTACGAATTACCAAAATATTACGCCTATGAAATAATGATTCCCAAACTAACCATGTCTTGTCCAAAATACGTTATTTTACAAGGATTATTTTTAAATATTTTTGTTTATAATTATAAAAAAAAAAATGTTCATTTACAACAATACACTTGTATCAATCTTGAGCAAAAAATGTTAATCTTAACAGTAACGGAGATCGAACACATCGCCACCCTCCCAGGTAGTAAAAATCACCTGCCCTCTTTTTTTTTCTGGCAGCAAGAAAAAATTCCAATATTTTGACCACTCTTTCCATGCTTTGCTGCCAGTCCGAAGCGGTGAAACCCGGTCAAACTTCGCGTAGTTGGGAAGTCACCATGGCAACCGAGTGGGCTCTGCACTTCGTCCTAGATGATGTTTGTTTGCGTTTCCCCCACCTGAGACCAGGTAACCCTTCAACTTCCAAGTGGACTCGACCAACGGAATTCTGTTTGGGTTCTGAAAAATAAAAACAAAACTCTTGTTTAGCAATTTGCTCTTCTTAAGATTCATTCGAAGGGAAATAAGGGGTAACAAGAGAAAAAAAGTATTCACAGAGTCAAACTAATGACTTGCATTAAATAATAAGAAACTAACAGTTACTTTCATGCGTTTGATACAGTGACCTGAGGCAATTACCTATATACATCAAGTGAATGGAAAATCAAGTCTACTGATACATAAACCAATTCAAATTCAATTTCATGAGTTCCAACCAAGGCATTAAACGGGACAGAAAGCCAATTGGGCTCGATAAGTGTTAAATAAATA
>JAHWFP010052779.1:0-11541 GCA_023313725.1 Lithobius niger | reverse complement strand
GGAGTCTGACATTTAAGTCCAAAAGGCAACAGAAATAGGTTTGCAGCTCATCGAGCTCATTTGACTTTCCGACCTGTTTATGAAATTCATTCTATGCGTGAAATTCCTCACTCTGTTCAGGTGAAATTTGAGCCAAGACACAGCCTACAATAAGACAACAAGAAGGAAAAAACGGGCAATTATAGCCTAAGTCGAAATCAGTGTGGCTGGTTCAGACGAACTAAGTTAAGTTACGTCAGCTGCCATGGCTCGAATTTCACAGAGTAGGGCGGGGAAATTCACGGGGGTAAAAAGTTTTATAGTGCTATTTTTTGAAGTGCAAATGAGCATCCACCACACAGCACGAAAAGAAAAACTGGCGGAGTTAATTCTTGGTTTGCTAGGCTGCTAGGTTATGCTAGCTACAAAAGTAGTAAACTGAAACTTGGAGGCGTAGCTAAGGGTGTGCAAACGGGTCTGGTACTGTTGCCCTACACTCGGTTGCCCGACAGAACTTTTGCCCGACGCCCGTTTCCCGACAGCTGAGTTGCCCGACAGAGATGTTTGCCGGACATGTGAGTTGCCCGACTGAGATGTTTGCCCGACAGGTCTATAGCCTGACAGTGATGTTTGCCCGACAGGTGAGTTGCCCGACTGAGATGTTTGCCCGACAGGTGTGTTGCCGACAGTTTTGTTTGCCCGACTATAAGTTGCACAACAGGTAATTTGTTAGAAATGTACAAAACACATACCACCCTAAAAAACTGTAATAATGCAAATTGTTAAAGATATTTTTTTCACAAAGCTGTTCACAAATCAGACATAGAACGTTGAAGAGGGGGATAAGAAAATTAAACAAAATTAAAAGGTTTTTTTTTTAATTGTGAAATTCAATCAAAATTTTAATAAAACAATCAGCTGATGTTTTGTTAAAAAGCGCAACAAAGCTGTAAAAAGCAGATACAAAGCTGTTACCTTTAAAAATTGTAAAATTCATTGATAAATGTTTATAATGGAAACAGTTAACAAGGCTATTTTTATTAAAAGAGCTGAACAAAGCTGCTTCCAAAGCTGAACGGTTAACAAAGTAAGTATACAAAGCTGATACTTTTCAAACTTGTAAAACTCAATTCAACTTTTAACAGTTAAAAAAACTGAAATTTATGTTAATAAATCTGAACAGTTAACAAAACATATATACAAAGCTGATATTTAAAAAAAATTAAAATTCAATGGAAATTGCAGCAAGAAATGAATTCCTAAATGAGAATGCTGAACGGAGTGAAGAAAAAATATTTTTTTAAATAAAGGGGCGAAAAGCGAAACCGATGGTGCAAATGAAATGAAAGGTGGAACAAAAAAAAAACCTCACCCGGGCTGGGGATAAGCAGGTCAAAGTGAAAGGTAAACATACGGGCTGGGGGAATGGTAGGATGAAGTAGAGAGAGGAGGGGGGGGGGATACGAAAAGAAGAGGGAAGGCATGGGGAGAGGTGCAAGGTGAAAAGTATGAAACAGAAGTTTACTGAAAATACAAAAAATGAGTTTTCTTTTAGTGCGGTGCGATATTTTTCTTATACATCACTGTCAGGCAAACATTACTGTCAGGCAATTCATCTGTCAGGCAAACATTACTGTCAGGCAATTCATCTGTCAGGCAAACATTACTGTCAGGCAATTCATCTGTCAGGCAAACATCACTGTCGGGCAACTCATCTGTCGGGCAAACATCACTGTCGGGCAAACATCACTGTCGGGAAACTGAAGTCAGGCAAAAGTACCGTCGGGCAACCGTACTGCTCTCTGTGCAAACGTGTGCAATGCACACGTTGCCCTTTCGCCAGTAACTGCTTATTTTACATATGCACCAGGCACCTGGTCTTCAAGCACAGGTATGCACGTGTTGCCTTCTGCATAGGCACATGTTGCCCAAATTCCTGGCTACGCCACTGCTTGGAACAGAGTCAAAGTGAACAAATTCAATGTCAATCAGCAAAGTAAAGCAGGTATTCTCTGCAAGGAATTAGATGACGTAAGATCTCGTGCATGCGTGTAATGGCAGCACTTTCCTCAGCTACAATAAGATCCAAGCAAACAACAAAGCATTCACGTTTGCCCAGTGATGCAGCGTCAGCCCATTCAGTACCTTCCTCAGCTACAATAAGATCCAAGCAAACAACAAAGCATTCACGTTTGCCCAGTGATGCAGCGTCAGCCCATTCATTACCTTCCTCAGCTACAATAAGATCCAAGCAAACAACAAAGCATTCACGTTTGCGCAATGATGCAGAGTCAGCCCATTCATTACCTTCCTCAGCTGCAATCATATCCAAGCAAACAACAAAGCATTCACGTTTGCGCAATGATGCAGAGTCAGCCCATTCATTACCTTCCTCAGCTACAATAAGATCCAAGCAAACAACAAAGCATTCACGTTTGCGCAGTGATGCAGCGTCAGCCCATTCAGTACCTTGCTCAGCTACAATAAGATCCAAGCAAACAACAAAGCATTCACGTTTGCGCAGTGATGCAGCATCAGCCCATTCAGTACCTTCCTCAGCTACAATACAGCAAAGGCATACAGCAAACAGCATACAGCAAGGCATACAGCAAAGGCGCGCTCCTTACCCCCGTTTAAGCAGGGAGGTTCCTACCTTTTCGAAAATGAGTTAAAGGCCAATCTACTAAATCGTATATTCTCTGAAAACGGAATTGTCGACAATAACTCTGTGTCTGCTCCTATCGTCTCTGAACTCCACCCCCTGGTGCACTTAGCTGATGTAAGTTTCCCCGACGCACGTGTGCTACTTGCTTTGAACCGTATTAAGCCTAGCCGCGCAGTGGGACCTGATGGCTATTCTGCATTTTTCATCAAGCAAGTTGCACAGGAGGTATACCAAGCCCTGGCATATATCTTTTCTTTGTCTTTTGCTCAGGGAGTATTACCATCAGTTTGGAAGACCGCTAATGTTGTTCCAATTTATAAAAAGGGCAACACTTCTGATCCTTTGAATTACCGCCCTATTGCACTTACTGTGGTTGCGTGCAAAGTAATGGAATCTATTATACGCGAAGATTTATTGGTCTTCCTGGAAACAAATAATTTAATTAATGACGACCAGTTTGGCTTTTTACCAAACCGTTCGACAACTCTGCAACTGCTTCTGGCAATGGAAAGCTGGACTACTGCCCTTGACCTGGGCATTCCATCCGATGTTATTTACTTTGATTTCCAAAAGGCGTTTGAATCGGTCGTTCATAGTAAATTGTTGTACAAACTCGCTGCGATTGGGATCTGTGGAACATTATTAAAGTGGATCGAAAGCTTTTTAACGGGGCGATCCCAACGTGTCTTAGTTGAGCAAACGCTTTCTTCTGCCAGAGATATTATTAGTGGCGTACCACAGGGGTCCGTGTTAGGCCCTTTACTCTTTGTTGTCTTTTTAAATGACTTGACTAACGCCACGACGACACCCGCGAAACCTAAACTTAAATTTGCTGATGACCTTAAAGTTGGCTCGGAAGTTTTGTGTGCGTCTGACTTCGATTTTTTGTCTGCCCAGGTGAGGTCCGTGTCGAATTGGTCTGAACTTTGGCAACTACCGATTTCCACCTCTAAATGCTGTACTTTTCATGTTGGTAGAAATAACCCATTGCACTCGTACTCTTTGTCTAATTCCCTGTTAAATCCGGTTACACACATTCGTGACCTGGGCATTCATTTGAATTTTGATTTAAAGCCATCTATCCACTGTGGCATCATAACCAAATCTGCTTTCACTAGACTTTCGATTGTTAAGCGGTGTTTTCTGACCCTTGATCGCCAAACTTTAGTGTGGGCATTTAAAGTGTATGTTAGGCCTCTCCTGGAGTATGCCAGCCCGGTTTGGTCGCCCTACCTCCTTGGGGACATTGACCGGCTTGAGTCCGTACAGCGCTGCTTTACACGTTCCCTGCGTGGACTTCGTCAGTTGTCACCTGGACAAAGATTGCGTATGGTCGGTCTCGAGCCCCTTGAACTACGACGCCTCAAAGCGGACTTGATCCTCACATTTAGGATTATCCATGGCATGCTACCCTTGGACCTACCTTTCTTCGAACGAAGTGCTGTCATTAATACGCGAGGGCACTCTCTGAAATTGAGGGTACTGGGATGCCACCTTGACTGTCGGAAGCATTTTTTTACAAATCGTATTGTGGCCCCATGGAACTCCCTCCCCGAGACTGTGGTGTCGGCGAGTTCGCTGGGTTCCTTCCGAAGGATGCTGAGTAAACTTGATCTTTCCCGTTTCCTTGTGCGCTCCTATCAGTGATGCCATTTTAAATTTTTCTTCTATTGGGACCGGTGTTAGTGGCCGCATCAGCGACCCTTCCGGATCCCCACCGCCTATTGAGGGGGTGAAACCAATTATTATTATTATTATTAATAAGTTCCAAGCAAACAACAAAGCATTCACGTTTGCGCAGTGATGCAGCTCAGCCCATTCAGTACCTTCCTCAGCTACAATAAGATCCAAGCAAACAACAAAGCATTCACGTTTGCGCTGAGGAAGGTACTGAATGGGCTGCAGCATCAGCCCATTCAGTACCTTCCTCAGCTGCCATCAGAACCAAGCAAACAAAGCATTCACGTGTGCGCAGTGCTGCGGCGTCAGCCATTCAGTACCTTCCTCAGCTGCAATCATATCCAAGCAAACAACAAAGAATTCATGCATGCGCAGCGATACTGTGTCGGCTATCCAGTACCTTCCTCAGCTACAAGCAGATCCAAGGCTGCCCAACAGAACATAGGCGACATCACATCTTCAATTCGACCAGACAAGACCAATGCAAAATTGGGCATACAGCCAGGCGTGGTAGTTGCGAGTGGTGGATTTGTACATGCAGGCGGTAACAGCCCTGCTGGAAACATTTTCTTCACAAGCGCGCAGAGAGAAAATCCATCGCTAACAATGACTGACATCATACCAAGGCTCCACAATGCAGCATTAACAGCCAGATTGTCACCAACAGTGCTGCGTTTTTCTGGCTCCACTCGATTAATCCTGGCTCGATGGTTTAGGAATGCATTGACAGTATACTACAGTGTTAAATGTTCTACGTTTCAGACTCGACTTCTAAGAAGTCTACGAGTTTTAGTTACTCGACTTGAAATTTTAACAAGTTTACAGCTGCAGCTTTTAAGACCAACACCAAAATGCTGATGTTAAAACTCTTTCAAGCTTGATCCATTTATTAAGGTGAAAAAAAAATACAAAATCGTAAAGCGAGTGTTGCAAGCACAGCAGGCAAACACGGTCGAGATGTTTAAGGGCTTCGTTCCCAGTTACGTCGGTAGTAAAAAAAAAAAAACGGTAGCTCTGTCTACATCCATGGTAGTTACGGGGTCAATATTGGCTACCATGGTTAATCTTAGCTTGGTCTTGACTACTATGGTTAAGCTGTGTTAATCTTGATTAATCTTTGTCTAATTTTGATTCTTGGACAACGTCTAATCTCACAGCCAGTAAAACACGAAAATACATATATATATATATATATATATATAGAGAGAGAGAGAGAGATAGAGAGAGAGAGAGAGAGAGAGAGAGAGAGCTAACCAAAGAAGCAACAAGGTTCATCACCGACAAGCTATACCACCTCTGTTGGAAGGGAAGCAACAAGGTTCACCACCGACAAAATCCCCCTGCGCCAAACTGGGCCACTGTACTTATAGGCCTCCATTGCATTGCTCCCGTCAAGCTCGACCACCGACAGGCTATGAGAATTTTATACAACCGGACACAATGTCGGTACCTTTTGCGACATTCAGATTCCCGTCAAGATACCACCAACCAACGACAAGCAACGATGTCGCGTTTAGAAAACGGGACAGAATGTCGATACCACTCCTGAAATTCAGACCCACAGTCTTGATTAGTTGTGGTTGTGTGATTAGAATTCAGATATTAGTTGTATAGCCGCAGAGGGCGCGGTAGCGCGAGCGAGGCATGGACATTGTATAGCTTATCACAAAAGATATCGACGGATCCTGTCGAAGTCCACCACTGACAAGCTATGCCAGTTTTTTTTTGCAATGGCGCAGGATGTCGGGACTTCTTCCGACATTCATACCCGTTTTCATTCTTGGATGGCTCCCGTCAAGGTGTACTGCCGACAAGTTACGCCACTTTCATAAAATGTGGCAGAATGGCAATACAACCCCCGTCATTCTAACATACCTGATTTATTCCGCACGCCTGGATTGCTTCCGTCAATGTCTCCCGCTGACAAGCCAGGCCAAAAAAAAAAAAAATGGTACTGCTTATCGGAAGAACAGCTTGTCATTGAGCAACCCTGACCTATCTCGCATTTTCCATCCACATTTTCTGTTTTTTAACAAGCTGCGTGTCAAAGGTATAGTTTATAGTTTGTCCAAGTAGTTTCCCGCAAGAGATAGTTATTCGAACTCCAACCTAATTTAGTTGGAAGGAGCTTTTACAAGGGTAGTTAAGAACACTATTAGTGATTTCACACGGGATAATGTTTGCGTGCCATATCATGCCGCGTCCGCAGGTTTTACACGGAATAATACGGATTTCATACGGAATAATGTTTGCGTGCTATGCCATGCCGCGCCCGCAGATTTCACACGGAATAATACGGATTTCATACGGAATAATGTTTACGTGCTATTAGGACTGAGCAAAAATCGAAACTTTCGATTCGATTACGATTTTATTACGTTGTCGAAATCGAATTGAATCCCTCCAAATCAAAATCGAAAAATCCGATTATTTTGAAGTAACGGGATTCCCAACGATTAACAACTTTCCTATTGACCAAGGAGAGCCCAGAGCTACGGCCTTTGGCTGGGCGCTCTAGAACCACTTTTCTCTGACCAAGGAGAGCCCAGAGCTACGGCCTTTGGCTGGGCGCTCTAGAACCACTTTTCTCTGACCAAGGAGAGCTCCATGGAGTAAGATGAATTATTTTCGATTTTGTGACATTTTTCCAATAATACACGTAAATAAAGTTTAACGTAAAGTAAAACATCAACCTTAGTCAAACATTTGTAATGACTTCATTTTATGTGGCAACTATGTACGGTACCATGCTAACCATTGCTAAATGCCCAAAAAAACATGCCCTAAAATTACGACAGTTAAATTTCGTTTTAGACTCCAGTGTAAGTTTAACACTCAACTAAGGGGCAATAATTGGCCAAACTTGCACAATTTATGAAGTTAATTTGACTAAATAAAATCTAAGGATGGTGCTATTCAAAATGGGGGTGGGGGAAGGTGGAAGCTTGCTTCCTAACTTTGTGTAAGTACCAAAATGTAGTTTTGCTTTATAAATGAACACGCAATTCGAAGTTTAGTTCGCAAGCATTGGAGTAACATTAGTTTACAGGAATGTAATTATACTGAAACTTGGTAATTTTTTCAAAGGCTAGCCCTTTTAGATACAAATTGAAAGACAAAATAGTTTTAAATTCGAAAAAGTAAAAAAATATTGAATTTCGAAAAAGAAAAAAAATTGAATTTCGAAATCGAATAATAATCGAAATCGAGGTGTTCATCTCCAAAATCGATCGAAATCGAATCGAACTCAAAATATTAAAACCGCACACCCATACATGCTATGCCATGCCCCGCAGATTTCACACGGAATAATATTTGCGTGCCGTGCCGTCCCATGCCGCGCGCAAGCGAGCCACGACGTCCGCTACGCAACAACCGGCCAGCACGGGCTGTCGCTGCTCGGCACGCTTTAATTATTCCGTCTGAAATCTGAACGCGCGCCGTGCTGCGCTTGCTGGAAATGCTAACAGAGCTTCATTGTAGTTAAAAATTTCCCGCCACCGGTTGTAGCCAAAACAAGGATGCCGACAACGGCCGCTTGTAATTAAACCGTCTGAAATGAAGTCGCGCTGGCCCTCCTGAATCTGCTAAAGAGGGCTGGCCGCATCCGGCCGCGGCCAACCCGAGACGAATTATTCCGTGTGAAATCACTATATGTAAACGCAAGAAACGTTGGTCATCAAAGTTTCCCCTTAGGCCACGTTAACTTTCATACAAACCTCTCGGCAGAGTGGTGGCCATCTGCAATCTGTCGCGTGGCTAAAGTTGACCAAAAGAGAGAAAGGGGGGGCAGGTGGAAGGGGGGGGAGGGCACAAAGCTGACCCCTCCCCTTTCCGCACTACCGACAACGCTACTGCGAAGATGATTACATTTCCGGAGAGATTTTCGCGGTTAATCCCGAGTTTAATCCCCGATTAAAAATTAAAAGAAGAAGAGCAACTGGAGGGGGACCGATCTGAGTGCGCATGCTTAGTGCACCCACCCACTCGCCCCTCTAGCCAATGGTGGCATGAGCCAGAGCGACAATGGCGGCCAAAATGCCACAATGGTACCGTGACAGGCTCTCTCGAGGGGCTTTGCTTCTACCCATAATCCCAACATCCACCCCCACCCACGTGACCACCAACGCCACCATGCGGATAAGATGCGGATTAGCATGATGGAAAAAGCGCTGGCATTGAGTGGAAAGAAAGGTAAGGGTTTGCGGGGGAGGGAAGAAGAATGAATAAAAACCAGCTGTGGAACACCACCATCATCGATTGCTTGCTCACAAAAATTCTAAATCGCAATGATGTGTTGTCAAATTAAAATATCAGGTATTCCTAAAACGTTTCCCTAATCTTCCTAAAGGGAACCCATTACCACGATCAACTTTAACATACAAGTACAGTATTTTAAAATTACACCTTATTCTTAAGATAGGTTCAGGAAATAACCTACCAACGATCTACGTTTAAATTTGGCAACCAAGCAGCCTGTTTAAACAGCAAAAATGCCCACGACGATTTAGTCTTTAATATTAAAACGAGGTGTTCGTTTGCCCATCAAAACTGAGGGGAATTAAAAAAAAAACACCGCAAAAAAACAAACAAACCACAACACATTGTTAACACATTGTTACCTGCCAGGATGTAGGACACGCAGGTACCGGACACTTAGGCACCCCAATTTAGGCACTGGACAAATAGGCCCTCGGACAAATAGGCACCCGGACAAATAAGCAATCAAGACATACTGACATCCGGCAATTAGGCACCAAGTTTTTTTTTATTAATTTTTTTTTTAAATTGGGATGTATTGCCATCAAATTCTGTATCGTGTGGGACACTTAATCGTGTGGGGCACTTAAACTATTACTTCACGAACATCAAATGTGTATTTGCGGTTATACCTTACCCTAGTGAGGCCCATTCTGGAATTCGGAGTGGACCTTTGGCTCCCCTACAACACCTCATAAACACCTCAGTGCTATCGAAAAGGTGCAACATCGAGTTACCCAGAGGGTGGATGGCATGTCAAACTACACGTATACTCAACGAGTTCAGTTCCTAAAACTACCCTCACTTTGGTGGCGGTTTACTCGCGGCAGTCTTATTACCACGTACAAGATCTTATTTCAAAACTATGGCGGCCCAAACGCTAGAGCAATTTTTGTATTAAACTCGTCCTCCCGATCGCGCGGCCACCCTTTTAAAATTTTTCCTAAACATGTGTCGCATAATTTTGCTAAGAATTACTTCTTTAACAGAGTTATCCCGTTATGGAACTCTCTTCCACCGTTTGTTGTACTCGCACCCACTACTAATACTTTTAAAAATCGACTCGATGGTTATGTAGGGGAATCTACTGATTTTGCTGTGAGTTACATCGATTAAATTAAATTATTCACTGGGTTTCCGGTATGTGCCATTTCCTTGCGGGTACCTGTTGCGATAAATGTTAACGTTTCACGCTCTGTTCGCTTGTTATTCTGCCTATGCGTACCCTGTTAAGTGTTTGCCTGGTACTGTGTACTGCATTGATTTAACTGTTGCCCTTTTTTTTTGTCTTCCTATGAAGATTGTATTACCAAGGTTGAAATCTGAAATATTGTATGCTGCACAGCCAAATGGCACCGCGGATGTAATTGTTATTAAAGTTAAAGTTAAAGTGGGACCATTGGGTTGGGATGTTTTTTTACAAATCATTTCCTCCGATATTTACAATAACGACTTTCGACTATCATAATTTGTACGAAATTATACATAAAATTTTTTCCTTAAATTGATCCAAAGAATTACGAAGGAATCTAGGACGCTGCCAGTTGTCATTTTTAAATTTCTTTCTTGACTACAGAAAGGTTACTCAAGTTTCTTAAATGGGATGGCAGTTAGTACGCTGAAATGCACCTTAAAAAAAAAAACTCTTTTACCCTACAAGGTTCCACTACAATTGGGCAACATGTTTGTTGTTATAATACGTAAAATTGTAATTTTTCAGAGTATATCTAAGGTCAAGTTCACCTTCATTTTGCCAGGGGCAAACTTAGTCTACATCCTGAACGAATAGGCTAGACTATCTTCGAAAATCAGCTTTTACCTGTCGAACAATTCAATTACCCGGCTAATAATTTTAAAATTCCCCAGCTTCCATCAAAGCAACCAAAAAATACTGTAGGCCCAGAAAAAAAAAAAAAACCCCAACCGCCTCCCGTATTCCCCCATAATCAAAGCACGCCACACAATATGGGGCAAACAATACACATACCATATAATCATCACTCAACTATTACGCACTTCGCTTTCGTAATAATTTCCCATTTTCTTCCCACGTAATTTCAGAAGAGGGACAGCAGGCATGCAACACTTTCCCTCTCTTCCCTTTTCCCCATCGATAATCACACCCCTTCCCAGGTGAGAGGCCGACAGAATCCAAATTAGACCGTCAGTCCGTCAGTCACTTTACCGCTCGCATGGGCTTCTGCTCATCCCTGACACATTTCCCACCAAATTTCAGGCCTGCCATCTTTTTCCCTACTTTCGATGTAATTCAAGTGTGAATCACAAGTTCTTAGCTATTTTTTAAGTCTTCTGTGCAGCCGAAAAGGCTGGGAAAACTACAGCAACGACCTTGTCCCGTCCGGGTCGCCTTTTTCAATGGTCGTCAAGTGGACTTTAAAAAACACGGCAAATTCAAACATCGTTGCTTCCGTATAGCTAACAGTCTTTCTCGACGGACACTCAATGAAATAATAGCATTTGATCGTCGCATTTAACCACTATAGGAGGACACGCAGCCGTAAAAAAAAAAAAGGATTTCGTTAACGATTCACCTTACCTTCATTAAAAAAAACTCTTGACACCGTGTTGCATGAATGAATAGATCTATTCGCGAACCCAATTCTCCGTAAGCTGCTTGAAATTAAAACTACAGGTAAAAAAAATGAAGCTTAAAATCACGTTGCGGCAATGTGAAGTCTCGACACCGTATTGCAAAACTGAATAGGCCTTCTCGCGAACCCAATTCTCCGTCAGCTGCTACTTACGACATTAAAACGGCACGTAAAAATTAGGCCTAACAGCTGACAATTATGCCTACACTCTAAAACTAGGCCTAAAAGCTAACACGTTTTAACCGGCAATTGTGATGGTTACTACTTTTACATTAGGCCTATTTAGTGAAGATCGCTGTTGCAATGCGTGATAGAGGTGTGCGCCTCGACATTTTCATGGAAAAA
>JAHWFP010052778.1:9545-27843 GCA_023313725.1 Lithobius niger | reverse complement strand
TGACGGCAACGGACAACGCATATTGCATCCATCACTAACGGTTTCAGGCGGCTTCGCTAAACTTTTAAATTTGATCGCGCTCTAAATTGGCAATGCAAATGAAAAAAGGATTTGTAGTGACCTAAGTAGGTGATTAAATAGGAAGTATCAAGGGCGTCGATTTTTCTAAAGTTGTGGGGGGGACATAGTAGTAACGCAACCAACTCCAGGGGGGGGAGAAGAAAATGAAAATTTACTGTTTAAAATATGTGATACTTTAGCAGAATCCCGGAGAATCTAGCTAGGGGGTCAGGGGGAGCGCTGTAAGCTCCCCCAGCGGGGTCCGGGGCAGAGCCCCGGAAGCTGAAGCAATTTACGCTATTTGAGAACCTATTTTCGGCTTTCCGAGAAACGTTTGCAACGCATTGTTTAGCAAATTTTGGTTTTCGTAAAAATTGTTCAACATGAGAGGTCGTAAAAACCTAATTGTTACCAAAATTCCGGTTTTTTTATGCATTTTATTTACAAATTAAATTCCCTGATGAATTAATTTTTTTTTTAATATTATTAAATTAATGCTAGCTAACACTGAAAATTTAGGTTTGAAAAGTATTGTTGCTTACTTTTCAAATGGTGGAAGATTTAGCTGACGTTCCTGAATTAACTGAGAATTAACTGAGAACTGAAAAAGAGGAAAAGAGCTACTAGCAAAGCAAACCGGCAACTTAGTCTAAAATTTTGATTCTTTACTCGGTTTTTATGGAGTTAATTGGTATAGACTTCAATTGACGAAAACTTAAAAGGAAAGCTTAACAAGTTTTATTCTGTACAAATTTATCAGACGTTTCGGCTGTAACCATAGCAAGAACATATTTGTTGGCGTTTCGTTGACAATCAAACAAAGTAATTTAAAATCGGACACTTCTTTATCTTTCGTTTAGCTCTCTGTGCTCTTCCTGTTTTTACTAGTTTCACACTAAATTACATTTTCACTACATCGGCGGAAGTGGAAAAAAGCATCACAAACACTACATACCGAGTAGGGTTACGCAAACACAGTCAGAAAGTAGTTCGAATTAATAGAGAGCAAATAAAGTTTAGATTTATAAAGCGACTAATAATGAAATTTATATGCTTCAATTGTTTGTGTGATGTTCATTTTTTTACCATAAAATTGTGTTACTTTAAATTAAAAATTTTATAGAATTAAAAATATTTGTTTTGTTACAGCGGAGTGATAATGCTTACATCCTCCATTTCCCGTTAATCCGTCATCTTTGTGATTTGGCCTTGCAACTTAAATTCTTAACTTCATTACTCCTTTGTGGTTGCGTCCCGTTTCGCCAAAAAGAAAGATTAACAGCTTTTGCTTCAGGGGCCAGTCCCGTTTTGCCAAATCCCGTTTCGCCAAATATCGTTCACGAAAGTTTAGGCACACGAAACATTTAAAACATTTAAACACGAACATTTATAGCATAATGATAGTCAGACATTTATAGACAACCACCCGTTTTGCAGAATCCCATTTTCCAAAATGATTTTTTTTCAAATTACGTGCCTCGCTTACGCTGCCACGCTCGCTGCGGCTAAACACATAACATCAGAAATCATAATTAATCAAAAATTACTAACAATAAGGCATGCCTCTTTAATTTCTGCAATGTTAAATTTTTGAAGAATATTTTGATTCTGAGAACCGGGATTCTGTAAAATGGGAATTCCCGTTTGGAAAAGGTTAACCTTCACGTGTATGACAAACTATTCATAAAAGAGAACCTTGGCATGGACGTAGTGACACCCAAACATTCTAAACAATTATATTTTAAAGCGCACGTTTTTCCACCTTAATGCCAGTTTTCACAACGCTAATAAATAAACTGGGCTTAAATACTACCACTGCTTGTCTCTGTTAAATTTTGGCCTTTTAAAGCCATAGAAATGAGGTATTAAGTTTCGTGTACGGTACGTAAATTTTTGTCAATTTCGTTTTGGCGAAACGGGACTGGCCCCTGATGGCAAAACTGTTAATCTGCTTTTTTTTTTGTCGAAACGGGAGTTCACTTCCCATGTATTAGGAACTGATGACTTATATTTGATGACCTGATTCATGCAATTGGAGAAAACGAAAGTACATTTTCTTGTTTCAAACTTGACGTGGTAAGCGTGATAAATAGATACTCATTTACAGCTTTGCAGCCTATTTCGTGGGGGGGACGAACCCCTCAGTTTGAAAACGTGGGGGGGACGGTCCCCCTCGTCCCCCCCTGGATCGACGCCTATGGGAAGTATTAAATTAGGTGTTAATTCTTTACGCTGATGAAATTTAAGTCCAGAAGGCAACTGAAGTAGGGTCGGATCTGTATTTAGTAGGGGAAAGGCTTTCCGTGCAGGCACGTGACGGACGACGACGGCCGTCGACTGACCGCAGGTGCGTACATTTTTCCGCTGCAATCAGTTTTTGACTGAAAGGATCCGCCTCGACAATCCCATCCGTCAGCCGAGAGCGTCGTCATGGAACGGGACAGAGCAGTGTACGCGGCTCCTCTAATTTGCATGCTTTTAATTCAAACAGAAATTTGACGACCTGCGACGTGATAGGATGGAACGGAGCAGTGTGCTACAAGCATTATCGGACTGACCTTTTCTAAAAGTGAAAATCTGATACGATACCCACGTTATAGTGTAATGGTGTTTGTGACTCGAAAGTGTTTGGACACCGTTTATGCCTTTATGCTTACCTGTGAACATCATCGCCGTAATCTGGAAATATAGACTCTTAAGTCTACTTTATAGTCTCATACACAGTATGCCAAAAGAAGTGCAACTGTAAATGTGTCGACACATTCTTTCTGAGTTTATTTTATTTTTCTTTCATTATTTTCAACTCCTACAAGTCAGCAAAGCTAGAAAGGCAACCAAAGTGATTTTGAACCCCACCGGGCATTTGTGAACAGATACATCTCTCCATCTCTCAGGAAACAAACCCAATATCAACAATTTTATCATGATCTTTAGGGGCCCCCCCCCCCCGGTCCCACTCCACCTGGGGTATTGTGAGCAGTCCGAGTCGAATGCTAAATTTCAACAAGATGGCGCAACCAATTTAGTGACATGACCAATTAATTTTTTTCCAACCTAAAAAAAAAAAAAGAGGTAATTCTTTCACGGACCAACCAGACAATGGATGGGTGTAACAACCAACCAACTATCACCCCTCTGCAAATTCGTTCCTGCAAAGAGATCTGATTATAGATGAATGCTGTGTATAGACTGCTCATTGTTCAATTACCATTTCATGAAGTGATGGCATTCGTCCCAAAAGTCGTAGTGCATCAAACAACACGCATCAGTGAACGGCAATCAACAGCTTTAGCAGCATCCATCGACCGCATCGCGTAATTTGTTAATGGCTTTCGTGTGTCCTCTGCATGCTTGTTAATTAATGTGATGATGTCCACTTGGCCCGATGATGTCATTCTCGTTTTCCCGTCCGTCCAGAACCGAGTCTGAGGCGATCACAAATACGATTATGGACGCAGAGGCTGTTAAGCTGAAGTTTTGCTCCATAACGGCGTCAACCAACGATGACGTAATTTACAGCTTGAATCTTGCCTGACAACACCAAAATGAAATTAGTTCTGCTCGACTGCTCTGACCAACTCGAAATTTATGACCGACAAAAGCCAGGCAGATGAGGAAACTCCCACGCTTATATACCAAGATTGCTTAAATTATACATAATTATTTAATACCAAGAATGCTTTTGATTACGACAACCAGAAGCTTATTGAGTATCCGCCAGTCACATTGGTGAGGAAGGGTGCCTGTGCCATTTGGAGAGAAGACGGGGGAGGGGCATTGGTTTTACCGTGTACTTATTTACCCGTCTAGTAGTAATGTACCCTCCAACCACCACTAGTCGGTGTGTAGAAGTGCTGTAAACTCCCCAAGCAAAGTCCGGGGGCGAGTCCCGGAAGCGTTTGCTTCTTGAAAAGGGACATGCCTCCCAGCGCCATTTTTCTCGATCCTCCACATCAAGTATGGCCCCAAAGGTCTGTTTACTTACTGTTAGTCTTTCCCTTGCTAAAAATCCGTTTTAAAATGTGGCGTCCGCGAGATTTTCTGTTGAATATTGGGGAACTATATTTACTGTATCTGCACGTATATGCAACCCGTCTGTCGTATATGATCTGCACGTATATTATCCATTTGCATGCCTACAATAACCTTGAAGTTTCATCTGTGCGTGCGCATGTACTAAATTCAAACGTTTGCTAACAATTACTAGGCGATCAAAAAACTAAAAGACTAATGCGGCAAAAATTAAAATTAATTATGCCAATAGATCGCCGAAGAAAAATTATAATCTATATACTAGCTAAAAAATTATAAATTGTGATGTTAAAATACGAAAATCATTCCGGTTTGTGGCAACACAACATTAAACTTGATGCTGTTTCGTATACTATTCCCAAAGTGAACTGAGATAGTTGCTGCGTCGAACGCAGGAACGCAGTTACTATTTCAGTTGACCTTGTCGATGGTAACATACGCGGAGGCGATCTGCGCGTGGCTGTTATAAGGCAGGCGGATGTGACTTTAATATTCGACTGTAATTTCTGAATTCAGTGTTCATTTTTTACCCCCATCTTCTGTATTTTATGGATCGCCTTTTTTGGTGGATCTTCATAACTTTACTGAACTTTTTTTCTTGGCTGGAAAGCGTGTTAGAGGGGGTGCGTAAGAAAAAGCTTGACAACGGAAGTGAAGGAAAGAAGTACCCAAAGAGTGCCAGAAGTGTGGCAGCCACAGGGCGCCTGTGCTATGGCACAATGGTGCTAAGGCCAGTCCGAACATAGTATCCAAGTTGTAACTTTCACTTTGTTTTTCATTGCTTGTCATAACGCCATCTGGAAGAGAAGCTACGGATTTCGGCTCTGTCTTCAGCCAGTTGATTTAATGTCGCCAAAATAAAATTTTACGAATTTTACCAAACTGGGTGAACAGGCATTAAGTTTCTATCCCAGTCGGCCTTGGTTTCAGCTGTAAGGCTTCAGAAACAAAACTTCTTCCTCGCTTCCTCCCGGTACTGCTAATTAACATGTGTTTAGACTAATCGCAGCCCGAGTGATCTTTTTCACACGTATTTTACAGCTGAAAACCTTCACAGCGTAATTTTTTACTAGCGTTTTCCGGAAACGTAAAATCGAACTCTCGTTCAACAACTGGCCGCGTGGTAGTAGTTTTTTGTATATACACAGTCCGGATCTGAAGCGTCTGTACAGATCTCGGGCGTCAATCGGATTACGTTTATGGCCGGCCATGTTTAGTTGGCCGGACAAGTTTTTGGTTGCGGGTTTCTGCTGGTGCTGGTATATGTTCAGCCACAGCGAGTGCGGCACGTAATTTGGAAAGATAAGAAAAATTGAAAATCATCATTTTCTTGGGTTGCGGACTGTCCGTGTAAAAAAAGTTATACGCTGGCTACAACTCACAAGTAGTGGGATCACAACTCGCAACAAGTCATAGAACATCGGGGTAGAATTGTCTTGCAGGCTTCTCCTTTACGCCGCTTTCGGTGCAACCCGTCTGTCGCATTGTTCACATGTCGTGTAGACTCATTTTAATAATAATAATAATAATAATAAAGTGGTGACAACAGACTGACCAACTCTTCAACAGATGATATGCCGTAAATCACGTATTAAACGCCCATTGGCTGTTAAAATTAATTCGATTAAAATGGGACGAGTGTGCCATAAATAAGTTACAATTCTTTTTTCGAATCTTACTTCTGCCCAGGGAAGCTATTTAGGGTCCGGTCATTATTTATTGCCCGGGGGAGGGGGAGGGGAAGGAAATAAAAATGTTACCACCAAATTTTCGATGACCCCCCCCCCCCGAGACCCTGAAAAAAATCTTGACTTCCCTCACTCAAGGTCCACAAATAATGTGATCCCCTCCCCCAAAAAATGCGCTTTTCGTATACCTATCTATAGTATATATAATTACACAAGCTTCGCAACGTAGTCATCGGCAGCACAGCAGCAATCTGCATCTGCAGCAGCTGCATACGATGCCATCTACCGACGGAACGGCAAATTATAAGAGTAGCAGCCAAGGCCTGCTGAGATAGTAGCTGCGCCCGGAACGCAACGGCCGGCAGCGCGAACATACGATGCCATCTACCGACCGAACGGCAAATAAATGAGGGGGGGTGAGGGGAGTGAGACGACGCGGAATGAGCGAGCGAAGCCAGCGACTCCGCTAGTTCAGACATAATCTGCAGATGATTCCTGTAGCTAAGATTAGTTCTGTATCCAAATTAAGTAAGTAGTTACCATTAGTTGTAATGGTAACTACTCATTTAACCATGCCGACAGTTACCATAAGTTGTGAGGAAACGTGTCTCGTTTTTAACGAAAGGACGTGTTGGGTTAAAATCGCTCTATAAAATACCCATCTCTTGTACTCATCTCTTGTATTCATACAATAAGTATGATTAAAACACTGTTTGCTTGTATGCCCATTTCCGTAACATACTCAGCATCTGAAAAACAGAAGCAGCCAAGAAACCAAATGCCAATGCTTTTCTACAAAGTTGTTTGCAAAAACTATACTTGCAGTAATAGTACTAATAACTTCAAAACTTTGTAAACACTCACATCATGGAGGACCTGGGGGGCTTGTTAGACGTTTTTAGAAATGTAGACTGCTGAAAGTGCCATTTTTGAGGTCCAAAAATGAGTTTTTCTGCCAGTTGGTCAGTCTGTTTTTGACCCCCACCCTCTTGATGGGACCTAAAAAATGTATGACCTTCTCCCTCGATAGGGCCCAAAACTTCATGCCCCTCCCAATTTCCTCCGCCCCCCCCCCTCCCTTCGGTGGTAAATAATGAGTGCTGGTCCCTTAGCCTCAACTCCATAGTAAAAAATTCGGCGTTTATGCGATCATTCACGTACGAGGTCAGGGTTCGGTCTAGCATTAATTCGATGCCTTTATTCTCGTTTGTTCAGATTTAGTTATTAATTTAATAGTTTATTTAGTTTGTTGTGTTTGTGAAGCTTTTTAGTTAATTAATTTTGGCGCAGGAAAACCACGATTTAAGGGGATGAAACATTAATTGGCTTGAATGTATGAAGCTTTTAGTCAATTTCTAGCAGAAAAATTACGATCTGAAATGCTTTAAGGTCAGACAGAAATCGTAAAATAACCTAGTTACAGCCACCCCTGTGACTAGGTAATTTCACGATTTCTGACTCTAAATTAGGGAGGTGGGGCGTAGCTTTCCCAGGGCTGTTAATAGGTGATTTACGGTAGTCACTATTTAGTACCATTCGACTAGCCCTACATAATTATTGTTTTGCCCATAGTCACTAGCTGGGCTATTTAGTTAAAAAAAAATATTATACGTAGTCACGCTAGTATTACTATGGATAGTCCATACTGGTTCCGTATACAAATAAGGCAAAGCGGTTCTGCTAAACTTTGCCACTTTTCTTAACTCGCCAAACAGCTCAGCAGCCGATTACGTCATGCGTCAATGGTTTTGGAACAGAGTTTGTCGATGAGTTAAATGGCGGCCATTATCACGAAGGAAGTGTTTTGAGAACATTTACTCACCATTGTATGATCACTTCACCTTCATAGTTACGTTGTCAAGGGCGGTGCTGAGAAGCTTTAAGTTAAATTCTGGCTGAGAAATGCGTTAATTATTTATAGTCGAGTGGGGAATCTGTGCGAAGATAATCTCCGCCGTTTTGGAAAGTACGTTTACATAAATGACCCTAACGAAGAACGACTGCAGGTCTGCCATCTTTAGTTGGTAGATTCATCGGGTAAAGTTGTGGTAAGTCCGATGCTTCATCGGTGACGTCCCAATGAGGAATCGCAAAATTCACCGTGCGGTTAGGAATTACTTTGGTGAGCTGTGGTGAGTTTATGAAGTACTCTTTTTTGCACTTGTTGCATGGAAGGGCAGTCGAAAGGAAGGGAAGATTTTGAAAAAGGAGAATTTGAAAAGTTTAAACAGGAGCCGATGTACGGTGAAATTTATGCCGGTTTAGCTGGCTCACACGAAATTACACAGTGCCTTTTGTATTCCAGGGCATCCTAAGACATCACCATCTGACTAATACAAATTACTTACTTATTGAGGCGTACATTTAGTCAGGGGCTTATTAACCCTTGTTGTGGCCCCGAGGCGGATCTTCGAAGATGGCCCTCTCAGCCTGACATGAGGCCCCTCACCCTTTGGGGCCCTCGTCTTACTATGAGGGTCCCCTTACCCTCATATGGGGCTAAGTTATCCTGAAATGGGGCCCCTTCATCCTAAAATGAGGATTACGTGGCAGGGCCACTGGCCGAAGGCATGATTTTGTGAATGAGAGAAACTATAGATGCATTACTGTGCAGCTTACTACGATGCCCGAAAGAACGATAAACTATACTGAGTGTAAAAGAAAACTAAATCCTTTTCCTAATGTTAAAATTGCTTCAAAGCAACAGTAGGACAGTCGTCATTACTGAACCGTATAAAAAATCATTTCGCATAATGAGAAGTGTGTTGTTGGGGCCCCCGTTTGGGCCCCTACTTCGCTGGGGCCTTGAGGCAACTGCCTCAACTGCCTCGTGGGTAATAAGCCACTGCATTTAGTATGTCTATAACCATAGACCACATACGAAGGTGGATGTATATTATTAACACTTAATTTGACTCCTTTTTCACCGCCAGAGCATGCTGTTTGTAGAGAAGTAAAGAAAAGCCGTTTCATTAGGTGAGATCAGTTTCCTTGCCGACATTTCACCAGGCAGGGTCGATAGTTTCACTTGGATACAATTTTTAAAGCAATAGGATGCAAGAGGGCAGACGCTTTTACTCAAGTCTTTGTATCCCAGGGCTGATTGGCATTGTTCCCTACTTACAATGTTTAAAACAATGTAAAACAATAAAACTGATCGTTCAAGATCCCGTAACTCCTGAATGGCTCGACCAAATGAAAAATTGGGATGAAGAACAACAAAATTTTTGCCCATCATGTTTTATTTTTTTGGTAGGGGCAATACTTTTTTCTGAAACGGTGGCAGAACAACAACAACAACAACAAGTGAACAGTTTTCAATTTTCGTGTGGCTTCCTACTTTTACTCTTGCACAGAACCAAAACCTTTTTTTTTTGTATGAATATATATACCTTACATACTTATCTACTATTATCTGGCCAAGTTTGATCGAAAAATATTGAATAGCTAGTTTTGCTGGAGTGAGGACTTCAATCATATTAATGCGCGACGGGGTAATATGACGTAATGTTTCGTTTGTTGCTGGTAGTTACTACGTAATCGACAATACCCTTCACTCTGCTGAACGTTCACTTTTTTATATTTTGCTACCATGCTAAAGAATGAACCCGCTCGCCCTTTCTCACTGTCCTTTTACGTCACTTCCTCCTCTTATAGTTCCGTTCTACCGCTTTAATGTTCCCGGCCTTTTCATTGCTACCTTGCAAAAGGATATTGTTACAGGGTATCGACAACAATACCTTTCACGTCACTTCCTCCTTTTTCACCCCCCCCCCCCTCCCCTCTAGTTCCGTTTTACTGCTTTTACAAGTACAATAGCGAACTGACCCGCTTCCACACAAACTACGGCAATTTCCATGAATTTTGGTAGGTTAATGATTTGTATCAAAACTGAATAAAATAGTTAAAAACAAGTTTAAAGAGCCATAAAAATTCTCTTTTTTTTATTTATTTATTTTACTTCCTAATAAGAATAAAATCAGAAAAAAAAGCAGAAGCCTGTAGGGAGCTAGGATCATGAAATTAAGCTAAACATATTGGTCTCGCCTCAGACAAAAATTCCGTGCATGTTCTCCTAATTTCGGTTGATGTATCAGTAGGCTTTATATGGTTCATGTCGAATAATTCTCAGGGTCATGTTTGCGAAACTCCGGGTAATAATCATGCATGCAACTTCAACTCGTAAAACGCAACTGTATAGTGGCCAGCCGTACACTTCCTTGGGTTTTTTCCCCTTCGTTTTCTTTTGGTTTTATGTTGGAAGCTAGTAATTAACCCGTTTACTGCAAGGCACAAATTCTAAAATAATCACATGTTTACAAAAGCTCCGTTTCCAAATAATCAGTTGACGACGTAACAATTACCGTAATTACACACTTTAAGGCCGATTGCAAGGAAATACGCTCTCGTCCGTTTATCGTCCTTTCCGTCCCTTGGAATAATTTCACAGCCGATTTCCATTCCTTCCTACTCTTAAATCTTTGTCCCTTTCGGAAGTATAATGTGACCATAATTACAACGAAGTAAACAATTAAGTTATCGTTTGCCATTCACGCTAAAAATATGGGGGGAAGAACAAATTTTTCCCTCCAGCCAAAAACTCTCTAGTGGGAAAAAATAGGCCTAAGTTGGAAACAGAAGGCGGGGCAAAGCACTAACGGGATAAGTTGGAAAAATGGCCCTCAGTCGGAAATAACAAGACGCGGAATAAGGCCACTAAAAACTGATTGAATTGGAAAATAGGGCCTCAACGGCAATAACAGGAGTTGAAAAATGAACGTAAGTCGGAAATACCGGGAAACAGGATGAAGCTGCTAAAAACGAGATGAATTAGAAAAATGGGCCTTAGTCGGAAATAACAGGAGGTGGGATGATGCTAATAATAACGAAATTTTAAAGAAAGGTCGGATATTTTTGCCTTATTATTTTGTAGGTTTCTTGACCCAACCTTAAACACTCGTTCCTCGTATTTCCGACTAAGGCCATTTTTTTTCTAATTCATCCTTTTTTTAGTAGCTTCACTCCCCTGTGATGAATGAAGGTTTCCCGGTTCGCATCCCCAGATTTTCCCCACCCTATAATAAATTTCTTTTTCCTTCAAAAACGTCCAGCAAGTATTTAGTATTGAGAAGATTCATCTATACAAGCAGTTTATGTCAGATGACGTAATGCTCCAAGAGATTAGTTTAATATAACTATTTTTTTGCTCGGTACAATCCCAAGCTGATGAAATGTTTTTTTTTCCTAATTCGAAAGTAATCCGAGACGGATAAAAGTGGTCAAGTTTTAAACTTGGTGTAGTATTACTATACTATCCATTCATGCTACTGCTGGTAACCACGGTACGCGTCGTGTACTTTGGCACTGAAGCTATTAGCTACTTTAATGCTTAGACTGGTGATTATGGTACAAAATTATTTTTAATTCTAGTTATACACTGAACTTTAATTGTTTTTGCTTTATGCTGCAAATGTAACTACTATTGGATCGAGTATTAATTATAACAGGGACTAATGGGACATTTTTTTGGGCCAACCATGGAGAGTATTTGGGACACCATGTAATTGTGGCTGGCTGTTAGTGACCCCCCGGTCCTTGCCAGACCCGTTGCTAACGCAACAAATATTATTATTATATTATTATCAAATCATCAGTCTAAAAGAAACCATCGTCTCACTGGGTGACGACTGTCTTTTTCGAACATTCATTGGTAAATTGCCATTTGAAAATCAGAGAACCATGTACAAACAAGGGGCTATAGCGACTATCTAGTCGCATTGGTCTTCTGTACAGTTCTTCCACTTCCAATGTTGAGGCGCACACCTCTATCATGCACTACAACAGCTGTCTCTGTTATACAGGGTGAGGCAACTGAAGTGTCCGGCCACAATGTCTTCTAAAGACTTGTAACTAGCTGAAATCGAAATACCTACCAATACTAAGAAAACCCGGGCGGATGTAATGTCTGCTGTAAATATGACCTTGAAAGATGCTTTCAAGGTCATCAAAAAGTTAACTCCGAAACTATCCAAGATAACGGCATGAAGTAAATTAGAAAGTTGTTTAGGATCATGAACCCAGGCCAACACAGAAAACGTAACAGAAACCGTGCCATAAACAAGGGAGATATGGGCAAAACAATGTGTGTAGTGCAGGAAAGCCGGTCAAAGGCAAGCAATACCTTATTAGTAATTGTACAGCTGTCTCCTGGCTGGTTTCCCTGTAACTGCTAATTGTTTCGTCTACGACCATGCAGTTAGTATTATTGCCAAGCAAGATTTTATTGCCTGATAAGGAAAATAAAAGGAACATCTCTCTCATTTGAGGATGTGACGAATGAAGCCCCAACTGCTAAAACAACCTTTATGCTAATTAGAAATTAGTATGTATTTACATAATAATCATTTGCTCCATACACAAGTGAGCAGTATGTTGAAATAATAATAATTTATGGTGAATGCAACAGAAGTTCAACACGAGCTGCCCAAGAGTTTGGACAAAGATTTCCTGGTGTGCAGCAACCTTCGAGGAACACTATTGTACGACTGCTTGCGCGAGCAAACGGTTCTGGATCACTTAAAAAACGACCACCAAGTGAACGGCCACGACCTGCCACAAATGATGCTAATGCAGCTGCCGTATAATAGCGTATTGTCAATTAAATCCACATACGAGTTCAAGGCCGATTTCGCATGAAAGTGGAATAAGCCAGCGATCAGTGCTAAAAATCCTACGGAATCACCATTTTCACCCTTACCAAGTGCAATGTCATCAAGGACTTGAGAACGTGACTATCCAGAACGTGTTGACCTCTCCACCTGGTTACTGAACAAAGTACAGGAAAGTGAGAACTTTGTTGACAACATCCTGTACTCAGAGGCATCTCAATTTACTCATGATGGGGTCGTCAATACGCATAATTGCCACTGTTGGAGTGTGAATAATCCGTACTGGCTCTGGGAAACACGACACCAGGTTAATTGGTGCGTCAACGTGTGGTGTGGTATAATGGGGGACCGGCTGTGGGTCCAGTTTTCTACCAAGACACGTTTACTAGGACTCGGTATTTGCAAATGATCTTGCGAGAAGTGGTTGAACCCTTTGTGGACAATTTACCACTTGCTAGACGACGTGACATGATGTTCCAACATGATGGTGGTCCCCCTCACTTTCACGGTGATGTCCGCGACTACCTTAATACGCTGTTCCCAGCTGCATGGATCGAACGAGGAGGACCTGTTAGCTGGCCAGTGCCCAGCAAGGTCTCTCGATCTGTCTCCACTTGACTATTTTCTTTGGGGGCACGTTAAGAAACAGGTTTATCAAACATTGCCTGCCAGTATTAATGACCTGGAGAATAGGATCCATGAGTGTTGTGCCTCAATTGCTCCTGCGCAACTTCGTGCTGTTCGCGACAGGAGTGCACAGCGAGCGCAACACTGCTGCGGGTGGGCACTTCGAACACATCCTACATTGATTAGTTTCCTACATCCTCAAATGAGAGAGATGTTCCTTTTATTTTCCTTATCAGGCAATAAAATCTTGCTTGGCAATAATACTAACTGCATGGTGGTCAGCACTTTCCTTCGTATACGAGATGCGTTTTGGATTACCTTGAACGTATTCCCCAAGGTCATTTTAACCGTTGATACTAGTGTTTCCCTAGATCGTAGGCGAAACAATTAGCAGTTACAGGGAAACCAGCCAGGAGACAGCTGTACAATTACTAATAAGGTATTGCTTGCCTATGACCGGCTTTCCTGCACTACACACATTGTTTTGCCCATATCTCCCTTGTTTATGGCACGATTTTTGTTGCGTTTTCTGTGTTGGCCTGGGTTCATGATCCTAAACGACTTTCTAATTTACTTCATGCCGTTATCTTGGATAGTTTTGGAGTTAACTTTTTGATGACCTTGAAAGCATCTTTCAAGGTCATATTTACAGCAGACATTACATCCGCCCGGGTTTGCTTAGTATTGGTAGGTATTTCGATTTGAGCTAATTACACGTCTTTAGAAGACATTGTTACCGGACACTTCAGTTGCCTCACCCTGTATAATCTAAAAACAGTAACCATCAGAATTGCCCGTTGCAAATGTGTTAGCTTTTAAGCTTATTTTACGTCTTAGGCATAATTGTCAGCGTTTAGGCCTAATTTACAACTTTAATTTCGTAAGTAGCAACTAACGGAGATATTTGGATTGTATACAGTAAGCCTATTCATTTTTGCATCACGGTATGCATCCGCGCACACAGTTACAGTGTTACAACGTAATGCGCAACGTAGCCTAATATAGATCAGTGGTAGTAGGGAAGGGACAGGAGAAACGCTGCAGCAGCGACTCGTAGCAACTATTGACGTTGCCATGGTAAGTGATTTTAGATCTAATTTTCATTTTTTAGGCCTAATTTTTTTAACGGCAGTTTTGGTTTCGTAAGTAGCAGATAGGCCTAATGGAGAATTTGGTTCGATCGTAAGCCTATTCATTCATGCAACAATGCGACAAGACTCTTTTAAACGAAGCTAAAATGTTTTTGTTTTACAGCTGCATTAACACAAATCTTCAGGATTTCAATTCGACGATGAAATGTTATTATTTAACTTAGTTACGTCGAAGAAGTCTATTAGCTATAAGGAGGCAACGATATTTTAATTTACCATGTTATTTAACTAACTTTTGACACTGAATCGAACGTTGTAAACAGTGGTCGTCAATTTCTGGTACTGTTGCGAAGTTGAAAAAAGAGACGGACGGACGGACGGACAAAGTCGTTGCAATAGTCTTCTCAGCCGGTACGGCTGTACAGAAGACTAAAACGCGGAATTTACGTTTTAAGCCTCTTCGTGGTCCTCACCAAGAACATGCACTCATCTAACTCAGTTTTCTGAAGTACGGACCGTTTAAACAATATTGGACTAGTAGTGGAACAAGAGAATTGAACTATAGTCACGGAACAAAGAGAATTGCACTAGTCATTGAAAAAAAAGAACTGCACTATTCGTAGAACAGAACTGCACTAGTCAAGGCCTAAAAAGAATTGGACTAGTTGTAGAACAATTTAATAGAATTGTACTAGTCGTGCAACACGGGATTGGGCTAGTCGTGGAACAACTAGTCCGAACAAAAGGAATTGCACTAGTAGTGGAACAAAGAAATTGCACTGGTCGTGGAACAAATAAAACTGCACTAGTTGCAAAACAAAGAGAATTGGACTAGTCGTGAACAAACCTCTTAGACTTCGGCTCTTCCCCTATGTTTTACCGAAACTTCTGCTTCAGTCATGGTCATAGTCTCAAGTCATAGTCTCAAGGTCTGACTTCTAGACTTAACTGCCGCTTTTGTTTTTTTACTGAGCGTGTTGTGCTCCCGTGGAACAGCCTGCCGGAGATGTTATTTCTGCTCCCTCACTGAGTAACTTTAAGACTTGACTTGACGCTAGGTGGTTTTGCTCAATGTTTGTGGGGGTGGGGGGTAGGGAGGGGTGCCTTAAGTCTCGGCTCAGCACCGTTATTTTCTTATCTTAACAAAGAGAATTGCACTAGTAATGGAACAACAAAAAATTGCACTAGTCACGGATCAAAGAATTGGACTAGCCGGTGGATCAATGAGAATTGGACTAGTTGTGGAATGAAGACAATTAGACTAGTAGTGGAACAAAAGAGAATTGTGCTAGTTGTAAACGTCCTGCTTCTTGGTATAAGTAGAAGCAACTCTTAATTTCTTAGTATTTCACATGGAAGGCTGCCTTAATGGTCTTTCACATTCTCAGAATGTGGGGGATTTCCCAACCTACTAAGACACTCTTACACAAGAGTGGGCGGGTGGTTAAATTCTCAGTATCACAATAGGCGAATTCCCAGAACATACATCTTTGGCTGTGTCCAGGTTTCTTGTAAGTCGGACACTTGAATTCTTAGAAAGTCGTGGTGTAAATGTCTGCTGTACATATGCGAACTAACCCTTTACAAGGAGAACCGCATGTGCGCGAAGACATCTATTATCTGAACTTATGCTGAACAATACATCACTTAGGGCACTTCACAAAAGTGGAAGCATCAACATTAGATTAGGCTACTCAATAGTCATCCATGGTAGGAGTGTTGTGTGACGTAGGAGTGTCACACAACACTCCTACGTCCATCCCTAGACTTCTGGACAGCAGCATCGGCTTGTAGGCATCGTAATATCTACATTAAATATGTATTTATTTAGTATTGTTACATCCTCTCCTGTGGGAGCCTTTGGTCAGGGATTTGGAACTTTTATTTTTCCTACTACCTGGGAAGAAGATTTTGTCTTGACTTTCATTTTGAAGATTTGAGAACGGAATTGTCATCGTGTATTTCACCAACCTGCAAAGCCTTTCAATGGTGCCACGCAGCGATGGACCTGATGTGTAAGTGGCACAAACAGAAACGTGTGATCTTTTCCACAAGTGTGTTAAGGAACTTGATTACTTTTCTTCAGCAACTGGTAACGAACCAGTATGACTATTTGCAACAGAGTCTGGCGGCAACATTAATGGGTGTTTTGCCAGACGTGCATAAAGACGTTACAGAACCAGAGTGTGTGGTGTGCTGAATATGCCTACAGCAGAGGAGCTACGCTATGGACTTAAGGTTTATGGAAGACATGGGGATCGGCATGAGGACCCACGACGTGAAGACCAGCTACAATAGGGATTATACTGCTTCATAATACATCCGGAGCAACTGCGGTGTGCAGCATAATGCCGTGAGGACCCAGTGTTGCTTCCAGACGAGACACTGTGGTTCACCGTGTTCGGGTATTGTAGCTATTAATGTAGGGAGTACTGCTTTCACTAGCTGTGTAGATAGGGCTGTGCAACCTGGGAGCGTTAGTTGAGTTTATAAAATGGTAATCCAGATCACATATTTTTCTGTTTGTGTGATGAATGTGAGTTGGACACTGTCAAGTTCGACAATTACAAGTTGGAGAATTTTAAGGATAGGCATCTAGCACACTCAGACTCTAGCATTCAGCTAGGTGGGTGGTGTAGGGTCTGAGCTTCGCATGCTACCCAGTTAGGAGCTCATGCTGACAGTGCGTTAGGGCATGCGTCTACACACAGTCAAACACAGGCCACGGCTGCACCGAGGCATGAGAGCACATCATGTGGCAGGGAACGAGCATCCCATCGGTGAGGTCAGCGCCACAGCGTGGGAGGCGGCAGCAAAATTATTGGCTTGGGTGCGAAGGGCCGTACAGTGGAAAGGCAAAAACACGACAGGGTAGTGAGGCTGGTGGAGGCTCATAAAAGCTAGGTGGCGATATCAGCAGTGCACAATGAAGAAACTTCAACATTGATGGCCTTACTACTGTGGCGAATGCAACATGATACTACGCATGATACGTGGCCTAGACTCGGCAGGTCTACATATTAATTTACAAGACACTTCACCAATGATGGACTTAACAACTTCAGTAACTGCTACGCTTACTCGTAAAACACACCACTATGATAAGTCATTGAAGAGCGCATGGTCGTGCTATTCGACTATGACCCAAGTGGTAGTGACAATCAAGTGGTTCTATTACTAGGATCTAAGATTATGAACACTGTAGTGATTTGGGCGGATATAGTAATCTGTTCTCACAATCTGATGGATGCCAAGAGGGACAGTTCTGGACCCACCTCGCTTTCACACCTACGTCGCCTCAGCACATTCAAGAAGCGGCATCAGGACGAAGAATGCAAACGACCAGACGAGGCTGTCATCTTACACCCCAACAATATAGCAACACAAGCTGATCGGAGCAATACAGTTCCATATGTGATGTAGTGGTATACACACCATCACGCATCTATGCAAATGTGTCAACAGGGGGTTGGTGTCAAGGGGCTGACAGCTTACATTCAATTGACGTAACGAGTCACCAATGCCAAACAAATGTATGACGGCAGGCTACGAATCTTCTATTTCGAGGACTTGGGATAGGGTCGACAATGGCTGTGGCATTCGCCACTATAAATCTGCAACCTTTTGTGCACCGTGTTCGAAACCCAAAAAAGGACGGGTATACACTGTATGATAGGAATGTGTGCGCACTGGCGGTTGGTTGAGCTTTCCATTCCGTTTCTGTCTGAGTGGGTACCATTTTTTGTCATAAAGGCTGACAAAATGGGGATGGGCAGCCTCAATTCTGGACACACTTTTTTTATTACCCTTACTGCCTTGCACATAAGATTTCAGGGAACGGAAGATTGCATAGTATTCATGGTAGATTTCAATTGACATTGTAGGTTAAAGTTGAATTACTTGCATTGGTTCAATGCAGCGGTCGTAATCTGCCACACTTTCTCGCTACATTCCCCTCTTTCATTCTGCATGGAGCTCAATTACAATAACCTACGCCTCCGCATACTAACTTCTAATCCACCCTACCACTTTTTTTTTTCTGATTCTTCAATTCGATATGCTTGCTGGGGATATTGTTTCATGTTGTTGAGTGCAAGATATTGTGCACTCCTCTGTATGATTACGGAGATGC
>JAHWFP010052776.1:4666-16011 GCA_023313725.1 Lithobius niger | reverse complement strand
AGCGTATAAAATACAGATGTAAGCCTTAAAAAACTTAAAGCTTTAAAGGAACAGATATTGGAAAAAGACATGTAAGCCATCAGCGTCGAACTAATACGTGTAAAAGAAGCTCCAGCTTGTTTTTTGGGTCGCTGGAGATTCTTTTACACGTATTAGTGCGACGCTGATGGCTTACATGTCTTTTTCCAATATCTGTTCTTTTAAAGCTTTAAGTTTTTTAAGGCTTACATCTGTGTTTTATACGCTTAAGCGTTTTTTAATACTAATGCATATAAGTCATACCAACACTCCTGTGCAATTTCCTTTCCTTGTTTTGGGGATAAAACTAATTATTATTATTGTTATATTAGACTTTGTATTAGACAATAATATTAGATATTTTCGCAATGTCAAGATTAGTTCCACATTGGTTTGGCAATACGCGCTGTTTGCAATGCTATCACCAGGCCCAACTACAATTCCTCTCACACGGCTGCGCCAGCAGCAAGTTAAAGTGAGCGGCGCCGCCGCCGAATTAGTATTGCGGTGAGAGGAAAACGCTGCGCCGATTGCTTGTTTCATGCTAGGATTTAAAACGTTTTTCAGCAGAACAAATTCCTTGAAAGAAGAGTCCTGCAACACTACAGGCCCAAAGTTTGGATACAAGAAAATCACGAAACGATCGGGACTAGAGGAAAGCGATGTTGATTTGTAGTTCCACTTTGTACCGGTTAGTTCTACGTTGTATGTCAACAAACGAGCGGTCGCATTGAAAACCATACACGCATCTGACAACTAACACTGACAGTGTATTAACTACGTGATTTTCGTTAATTCAGGATTTACATACGCATCAGGGGAACATGTGTTCATTTTTTGTAAACAGTTTCCGCCCTGCTTTTGTTGTTAAATATGAATAATTTGCCTGCGTTACTTTTTGTTGCATAGCAACCACTAGGCGAGAATGTGATGCGTTGTATTGTAACAGCGTGACGTTTATATTTTTAGTGCAAACCTTGTTTTTACATAGTTTTTTTAAAATACTTCTACTGGAGTAAACATTTTCTCACTTCACTGTGTTATGAGAGGAACCATAAATTCTGTTTCTTCATTGTTACAACTATTTTATGTGTTGTACATAGCCAAAACAACGTCTCAAAATGAGACCGTATCACATCATTCCCACTGAATTCAATGCTAACGATGGCCGCACACCAAATTAGACAAATGTATCGCGACAAAGCATTGCGAGACGAAACTTCGCATCTGGTGGAGAGACCCCCACCAGACGTGACTAGAAGGAGCTTCGTTTTGTTGTCGTGAGGCGCCTAAATACGTCTCGCGACAGAGTCTCAACAAATTGCTACGGTTGTGGAGACTTATGCAGCGCGCTGAGATAGTTTACGACAAAATCTTTTGTCGTGCGACTAAACGTCTAATTTGGTGTGCGCCCACTCTAATACATAGACGAGCTTGATCCGATAGTGTTCGCAGCGTGCTCTCACGACAGGAACTGTCCCTGGGCCAAGGTCGTAGTACAGAACTGCCAAACCATATGAAATATATATGGAAGCAACTGGAATGCAACAATTCTTCATTCATGCTGCTGTTGTCGTGCTGCGTATTTACATTATGGTATTCAGTTTTGTAAAAAATATGTTGTTTATTGTTGTATTATGCTACCCCTAGTACTTTTGGGATAATAAAGGCACTGTGGTGTCTCGTGCTAATGTCGAATGCAGCATGTCAAAGATCTTGGGTTTCCGCTTGGATGTCTCTGGCTAAATTTTCCCTCTCGTCACAACGGGACAGTTATCCTGGTTTAGGTTCGGCTCCCTAAATTAAAAACAACAACAGCAATAATATGCAGTAACTGTGTCCTATAGTTAACTTTGTAATTATTCTTCTCCTAACTTTCAATCCAGCAAATTTAAAGGCACGTCCCATGGTGGAACTACAGCTATCTATAAATTTTCAGCTTTGTGCACCGCATGGAAGAATTTATTTTCGTGATATTAGCTAATCGCTAGCCAGTAATTCGGCAAGTATCAACGTTATTCACACATATCTACAACAACAAAAAAACCGTTAAGCTGTGTAACTATGACTTTTATGTTTTCAGGTGACTTTTAAGTCACCCATCCAAAAGACGTTTCAGCCTTTTTCGTCGTATTCTTATTTTTCCTCAGAAGTCCCAAAACAGCCAAACTACCTTCGCAGTAAAAGGCACAAACGTCTAGTGGTCGCCATGCTAATTTATACTTTATATGGATAGGGCGTATGTGACTGTTATTTCTGAATCTTGACGGGCGACAGACTAGCGTGTGTCTTAATACCACGATGTTACGCAACATAATTTAATTTGACAGTCGTTTAAAGTTCCTTTGTTTGCTAAATCTTTCGATAACTATGTTTAGCTATTTATATGTAGCTATTTGTCAGTCATTCCTCTTTGTAATTTTTAAACGTATGCCTAATTACTTGGTCGGCTGTTAAACTGACTTGAATCGGTTGGATTACATCTATTTGGTAATTAAGCGTGATGAAGATGTACAGCTACCATATTTTTTCGGCCTTGCTTTTTCTTCCAGATTAGTCAAAAATAGTTTGATGGAACACTAGTTTCTTTCTTTGGTAAAAGAAGCCTCGTGACCGGCAAATGAAAATAGCCACAAATACATGGAATGCGAAATACTAAAATTTTCGGCAAAATTTATTGTTGTCTAATTCACTAGTTAAAACCCAAAACTCCACAAAAATCGTCCAATAATTTGGACCCTTCAAAACCAGTCCACTATATTGGAATGATTCAACTAGTTTCTTTCACTTCAACGTTTTTCCTTTGTGGCAGCTCTTCATATTTCGGTAGTCAATAACAAAATGACTAGGCATACTTTCATTTTCGAATCATTCGACTTCACTAGTTTTCGTGGACTGTCGGCTTCTAACGTAATATTTTTTTATTCCTGGCTGACCCTTAATCTGGCATCAAATCCTATGAATACATACTAGGAACAGATCACGAGCTTTGTGTGTGGGAGGGGGAGAGACTCTACACCTCCCCCCCCCCCAGCAAAGAGGTCGAGAACATCCCAGTGATTAGCATCCTTGCCTCCTAACTATAACAGAACGACGGTTCGAATCGCGTGACTGACCTATGTGCATTAAAAAAAAGTCACTAGAATTTATTGCCCCAAATTAAAAGCTGACTTATTTTTCATGGTTATCCGGTCAGTAAATGAGGCGGTAGTAGTCTGTGGTGCCGACTGTTACCCTGCTGATAACGAATGAACCTGTCCCTCTTAATCGTCATCACTAGGGAAGGGAGAAAATCTTGTAAGACAGAGATCCTGCACAATAATCCATCGTGTTCCCTTCTTTGGTTATCGTACCCGACTTCTATTACTCGTTGAAGAAGTCAATATTACCTTGACAAAATTAGGATATGCGTATAAAAATAGGAGGAAATACAGTATAACTTTTATTTCGAAAAATTGCACACACAGTCCGATCAGATAAAATTTGAAAATACATTTAATTGTCAGCATTAAAATTTCACGCAGTAAAAATAGCTTTGGTTTTTCCAACATTTGTCGACTTGAGAATCGTTTGGAGGGGAGGGGGGGGGGAGGGCCCCTCCGGCGCGCCCCCCCCCCCCCGCCGCCGTCGCTTCATTCCAGATCCCACTATTTACTTAAGTCTTTCAATGTTCTTCAGTGCTATATGGCTCGTAAAATTCGCTTTGATGTTAACACCAAACTTGCCATTTTAGGGGCAATGCCATAAACTCATTCTGGTATTGTAACGCCGTCAATCTGGGACACGTTTCCAGAATGGTCTGATGTTTTTGACAAACCTCATTGGTAAACAATTATTGTGAAAGTAATTATTGGCAGAACGGATGCAGTAGAAACTCACAAACATCGGATTTTTTACAGGAGCTAACAACAGTTCTAAACACACGCTACCATTTTCCTAATACTGCTCATGGGCACATTTGTATATCGCTATCAAGATGGACGAGGTTTGGTGTAGAAAAGTAAAATGATCTCTAAAAATAGGATTTCATGCACCAAATCTATTCCGTAAAGAAATTCAAGCAAATCAGGATGACATCGCGAACCTGATAGTGTCTCATACACAGCAAAACACACAAATAGGCAAACAGACACACAAATTACAAATATAGTACAGTATTCAACCTTGCTCGCTTTGTCCACTTTGCCAGTTATGCATATTATCGTCCAATTTCTGAAAATAAAGAACTAGTCGCTTTAATATACCGTTTCCTGAGCATTTTTGTTTCCCCAAATAAAAGTAGCCTGACTCACCGTGAAAATAAAGTTTGTTATAAGACGAACATTAGTACCAGTCATGGCGAATCAACCAAAGTGGTCAAGTGTTTTATTTCGTAGATTTAAAATAAAATATGATCCTTTACTAAGCTTTACGTTTTTTATTATTAATTTACTTTCAAACGTTTGCATTTAAGTATTGTATTACATTTTTTGCTTACTATGGTTTCTTCTACCACCATTCTTTAAAACATGCTTGGGCTGAAAGCTGATGTTACCATAGTAACTAAAGACAATACTGAGAGTGTTATCTGATAAAAATCCGTGAGCCCGTTTTTTCTGTTTGAAAAATGCGTAATTGGCTGTTGGCTTACTTTTACTAGCTTCCTATTGGTTAATTGCTGTTAGAAAATTATGATGTTACAGTCTCTGGCTTAAGCGTGTAAATTATTTAGTTCATCAAACATACTTAAAGGTTATCAGCGTTTGATATCTTCTGCCAGTAAATAAATAATTAGTCCATTATTTCTGCCAGTAAATCATCGAACGAATTTCACGCTAACTGAGCCCTGAAACAAAAGTTATTAAGAATTTTCAAAGGCAATCTTTTAGCCGTAAACCAATTTGGCTTTTTCATTAAGTAACAGCTTTTGAACTTTGGTTTCGTCCTTTTTTTTCCCACTTTCATTTTGCTTTCGTCCATTGTTGTATTTGTACAGACAACAACAATGTACGAAAGCAAAATGAAATGGACGAAACCAAAACCAAAAAAAAAGACGAAACCAACGTAAAAAAAGCTGTATTTTTATTCTATACTTGGGCAAACCTTTGACATTCTGGGAACTCCATACATCCTTCTCGTACGATTCAAAGTTACAGCAATGATCTTCGTGCATCTTTAGTAGGCTATGCAGCACGCGTTTGCACCGACAGTGTCATGTTCATTTATTTTTGGACGGGAACAGGAAAGAATAAATTAAACTACACAATTGATTTCACATGTTTTAGGTTCTAGTTCTGAAGCATGTTTCTGAAAGGATGGTGAAGTCTCTAGATATTTTTATTGTATTTTAATGCAATCTAGGGGCAGAGATGACCAACAACCAAGATAATCAACCTGCACTCTGCGTCCTGTTTCAATATGGAGACCCACTATCAGCATCAACCTCATCTGGATGCGTGGAGTGTTATGCAGCCACCATAGGAAACGGAGAGCAACCTTTACCTTGTTACAAAAGGGAGAGCAACTAGCAAATAAAAACAACAAACAACAACATAGCCATTAGCTACAGTGGGAAAACTGATCCCAATACTTACTGAAAAAAATGTTTTCAGAATTATTCATTTTCTGTATGGCTCGTAAAATTTCCTTTGATGTTGAGGCAAAAGTCTCCATCTTAGTGGTAATTCCATAAACTCGTTCTGGCATTTTTATGCTATCGATCTGCATGGTCTGATGTTATCATAGGTAATATCCCAAGAGCTAAGGTAATTATCGATAATTTTTTTCAACTCGAGTGTTTTGGCCCCTATAAACTCACGAGTGCTGCTTAGGCCGACATTAATTTCACGAGTGCGAAGCACGAGGGAAATTATCTGCCAATAAATAGCACGAGTGAGTTTAATGGGCCAAAACACGAGTGTTGAAAAAAATTTGATAATTTCCAATAGCTCGCGGGGTATTTAGTTAGAGAAATTCCCGTCATTTTCCATTATTCAGCACTCTAAATTACGTACGCAGAATTTAAAAAAAATTATAAAAGTCGCTGCTGCCCTCCAAATATTGGCACGCCTATTTGCACCACTGCCGCCAGAATGAAATTGAGATTTGCCGCCGTTGAAGCATTTTTCATTGGCGTACACCTCCAAAGATTTTTACTTTAAACAATTACGTAATAATGAATTAGTAAATGTACATATTTTGACTTTTTCTAAAATTGCAAGAATAAGTGAAAAAAATAAATAAAAACGTACTGTAGTGGAGCGTAATAAATTTCAAAACTGTGCTGAGAATTTGTTGCTAGGTTACGTTAACGTTAGGCCTAACGACGCAGTCCGGCTAACGAGCTTCGCCACCGGATTCTACGAGTGGCTGCAGGCGTTGATAGGTTACGGAAACGAACGACACAGTGAGTATTTCGAGAGAAAGGCCTTCCGGATTGTTATTGATAGGAAAATACATACTTTTATTTGAAATGAATTCAACAAACGTGTCGTAACATGTCAATTGTGTAACGTTTGAAGAGAGTGACTACCGAAAGCGTATCAACTTCAGAAAGCGCTCGCCATGTTGTGCACGGTTTTGCATTGCATTGCGTCGACCAATGAAAGCAACAGGATATTTTCTAACTGATTTAGTTTTAAATTTAGCCATTGAACATCGACTTACAGTGATAATCACGCAGTAGCTTTCGAAAGCTACTGCGTGATTATCACTGTAAGTGGGTTGTGATTGGGCGAATTTAGTACACGATCAGGTGAGCAAATTACTGTGAGGGAAATTCTCGTCAAAACTCACTGGGAAATAATTGTTAAAGTCATTTTCCTGATACTTCTCCTGATGAACGCTTCTGATACCTCTCCCACGAGGTTTGGTTTATAAATCATAAAATATAACCAGTCGAATTAGCCTATAATTAGGCGTTTGCAGGAACAAATTCACATTAAGCTGAAAATTGGTACACAACCCATATACGTCATACTAACCACCATACTAAAACTCCCCAACTTTCCGAATTGAGCTTTCGCCGCCATCTTGGAAAATCGGCCAAAAGTCACTTCCGGTTTAGGATTTTCGTCAGTTATCACGTCTCCCGTAAACTTTACAGCAATAATGCATAGAACCAAAGTGGAACAAAATTTCCGACAAAAATCATATATAGTGAAAATTTCCAAAAACCTACAGTTTTACGAAAAATTAATGGCTTAATTGTACACAGCCCTACTCTCATGTTAGCGTTTTTCTCTAATCACGGTTTTAAATATTACACAGCAGCGTAAGGCTTGGGCTTACGTCAATATACGCCGCAATAGGAATTGAAGAAAACAAATAAAACTGTAACAAATGCCACAAAGAGCATGCGTTTATCTTAAAAAGTTGGCAAGTTATCATGTACATGTACATTTAAACCTTAATAACAATAGACCAAGGGTCTTTATAAAGAATCATTTCATCCATTGAGGTCGGTGGGTCTGTCGTCACCCAGAAGTCCGTTGTCAAGTATCTTGGAGTCATTTTGGATGAGCGATTGGAGTGGAACCTTCACGTCAGTCGGCTGAAAGAGCGAACCTGGTCCTCAGTCCTGAAGCGTCTGACCAGAATTAATAGTGTTAGCCAGGGGTCGATGATTTCAGACTACATGACTACAGGACTTTCATCCGTGCCCTCCTTGATTATCACCTTCCATTCCTGAGTCCTTTCGGCGTCACGTCAGGTCCCTGCAGGTTTCCGTAAATCATTGTCTTCGTCTGGTATCTGGCTGCCTCGTTTGGACTCCGGTCCAGGCTCTCTGGGTCACGTGTTGCGAGCCGACGCTTCACTGTCGTTCTGATAAGCTACTTGGAGCCTTGTGCATCAGAAACATCAGCAGGGGCAGTAGCAACCGATAGAAAAGGTCATCGTTGATTGCTGTAGTGTTAGCCCAGTTGCTGTTGGTGCCCTTGGTACTCCGGGCCGCGGGGCCTCCATGCTAAAGAGTTTGTCCTCCTTCCGGCCGCTGAATATTTCGAGTACGAGACCTTTTTGTCCCAGGATCTGGTGTCCTGAGTTATCCTCGGTTTTCGACTATGTTCCAACTGATTGCGCGGTGTATTGTGATGCCTCCTTTCATCATACGACATGGTCTGGCAGTGTTAGCGTTGCCATTCTGGCCCTGAAGGTATTTCTGGGACGTGGCCTCGAGTCTGTGTCCTTCAGCACTAAGTGTTTGCTGTGTGCAATCTCAGTGAGCCCGGACGTGGCCCTGGACTTAGCCCTGCCTTCCTTTACTGTCTTCTCAGACTCGCAGTCTGCGGGGATCTCCTCTGACGGACGTTGACCACCCTGGACCTTCGGGATCCTCTGGTCTACTCCATTTGTAAGAAAGTGTGGGAAATCCACCATTATTCTAGTGGGTCCGGGGAATGCTGGTATCGCGGGCAGTAAGCAGGCAGACGGGATTGCAAGGCAGGCTACTCGCTTTGGCTCTGCTCGACTGTCTGTGTTCACGGCTGCGCGGGCAAAGGGGCCGTTCATACGTGACGGTTCTCTTGACAGGTGGAATGAGTAATGGCAAGTGGGGGTCTAATGGCCACACCCTCTACAGAATTCAGCCACTGTATAGTCCAACGTCTGTCCTGTCCCGCCTTCTGTTTTGGATGACGAATGCAATTTCTCGGCTACGCACCAGACACACTATCCTTGGTGCCTACCGGTTCAGGCTGGGGTGGATCGCAGCGCCTATCTGCGCCATCTGTGGTGTGGAGTATTCTTGTGAGCATTTCCTCCTTTTCTGTTGCACTCTCCGGTCCGACTGGAGTATTCTTGCCAGTTATCTCCGAGACCGGAGTCACCCAACGCTTGCCAGTTTCCTGTCTTTCTCTGGCGATTCAGCTTCTATTCGTAGGTTGAGATCTGCTGTGCGCTTGCTAGGGCCACAGGAGTCCCTGTGTGATACATTAAGTGGTCGTACAGGGGTGTGGGATAGTGCCTATAAGTTAGTTATGTTGTTGTGATGTCTTTGACTCTGTTTTGCTTTGACTTGATTTGTTCCGTTATCAGTTGTCCTTTAACTTTGTATGGAGCGTACCTCAGCTGGCCATGGCTCCAGCAAATAAATTCAATATTAGCATTGTTATAATAGGTTTATTGTTGTATGGTTATCATTCTTGGTAGAGTACCGTAAGGCATTGGGGTTTTGCAAGGCTACAGGTCGTTTTGCGTAGTGGGCGATGGATATTCTTTTGACCTCACTTGTTGTTCGCCCCTCTCTTGGGATTACATGGCCCTCAGGGTATTTACAGCTACTTGTACACAGTGGGGTCTTCACTGTGGTTGTGTTGAGATGTGTTGTAGTTGAGATGTGTATATTGGTGCACAAAGTAGGTAGCACATAGGTGGTGTTTTGGGTCCCAAGTCGGTGTGGATTACCGGTGGACAGTGTACACAGCGGAAATTGTCCTAAGTGTTGTAGTAAGCATAAGGTAGCTTTGCCAGTGATGGTACTGTGCAGGGAGTTTTTGCTGTGGTTTTGTGAATCTGCATGATGTTAATGCGATGAGCAGTGTCACTGGTATTGTCTTGAAATGTTGGTGAACGTTAATGTAGTATTAGATTAAGGTGAGTGTATGGCATTTAAGGCCCTTAGTACTTCTAATAAAATGTAAAGTCGGATTACCGAATTACCTAAATGGAGAGGATACCCGGACGCCAAAGATCAAAAACCTCGGGGAAACCATAGTTTCCAACAACGAACACTTTTTGTTTCTCGGCGCTCGAAGTCCCCTTCTTGCCCTCCGCCCCAACCTAAAAGACCTCGATCTTTGAAGACGCATATCTCGGGAAGTTATGAACCAATCCGACTGAACTTTTCATCATTTAATAGCCACAAACTCAGCTTTATTACCCCGGAAACATAATCTAAAAATTCCTTCTGGTTCGCCTGCAATAGTCATTTGAAAAAGGGCTCAAACTGGGCCGTAGCGCTTTCACTTCCAGTCGTCGTAACTTCCAAACTGTATACATTTGTAAATACTTTTCCCCTTGTTCTTTATAAGCAAAAATCCACCATACACTAGCTTAGTTGTGTTAATAGGAGGGATTACCTTGGGTACTTGACCTCACATGTATGTGGAACACAGACAACTAATTTCTAGTGTGATATTTTTTATTCCTGTTTGATGGCCACAAATGCTATGAAAAATCTCCACTACATCATACCTTTAAATTGTCGGCTGATGATTCAAATCTTAATTTAAATGCGTTTAGGCATTTCCACTAAGCTAGTTTATTTTTAACATTACCACGAGTCTATGAAAATGATGAGTTAGCAACTCCTTTAGATTTAGTTTACTCTAGCGTATGATCAAAAACTCCATACTGTACGGATGCGACACCTGTTGCCAGATGCCTGAAATTCGTCTCCAAACCCGAAACCAAAACTCGAAACTCTGGTCGCACGAGCAAGTCTAAGCCGGAAACACAGTTAAGTGCAGAGCTGTTTCCTTCTTTGACTGAAGCTCGCCCTTGTATCCGACACTTGAATTAGATGTTTCTACCCAAGGCCCGCTGAGATATTAGCTGCGCGGCGCTACTGATTAATTGCTAAGCCAAACAACAACAAAAAAATAGTTTATGTTTATAATTCGTCGTTACGACTTTTTTTCTTCTGTGCGAACATGTATCTTCCTTGAGCATATTCTGTAGCCAAATTCAATCTGTGATTGGCGAGAACTAATCATCTCTTTGAAAATGGGAACAATGTGAACGGCTGGAAAATGCTTAAAAAAGTCAACTGTGACTCTGTAAAAAGTCAACTGTGCAAAAAGTCAACTTTTCAGTGTATCCAGTGGTGTAAGGGACCAGTCATTATTTTTCCCGGGGGGGGGGGGGGGGTAGGGGAAATTAGGAGGGAGTTATTATTTAAGACCCTCTCGATGGGGGGCTCATAAATTTTTTAGGTGCCGTCAAGAGGGCGGCGGGGGGGGGGGTCAAAAGCACTGATCAACTGGAAGAAAAAGTCATTTTTGGACCTCAAAAATGGCAATTTCAGAGTCAAAATTTCTAAAAACACCTCAGCTTCTGGGACCCCCAATGATGTGAATGTTGCAAGGTTTTGACGCTATTAGTACCGTTTCTGCAAGTCTAGTTTTTACAAAAAACTTTCTAGAAAAGCCTTGGCACCTGGTTTCATGGCTTCTTCGGTCTTTTAGGTGCTGATTATGTTGCGGATGTGGGCATTCAAGAGTGTTCAGTGTTAAGTGTGTTCATTATACTTATTGTATGAATCTCGACAGGAGATGGGTGTAAGGAACATTTTATAGAGCATTTTTAAACCAACATGTCTTTTCCTCAAAAACGAGACACGTTTCCTT